>JABAYD010022090.1:0-18416 GCA_014822095.1 Diplotaxis tenuifolia
AAAATTGTTCTCATCTAGAACAATTATCCTCTGAACCGCCAGAAGCTCCTTTGTTGAATCCATACCAGCCGCATGATCTCAACCTGTTATAGATCGATTCAATCTAAGTAGGTTTCCTGCTCTGATACCAAATGAAAAACCTTGTGGTATGGATAAATATAGAAGCACGATCTCAATCTCAAAAGTAACACTTTATTAGAAGTTCTTTAAACAAATTACACTTAATCTGCTTAATCAGATTGACTTGACTTCACAACCTGTGAATCAACACTGACCAACTTCTAACACCTCTCTGAACAAAACAGTCTTTGCTCTAGGTTTCTCTCTCACTAAAACGCGTAACCTAAACTCCTGCTCTCAACTCTCCTTTTATTCAAGTTGACCCATCTTCTTTTTCTTGGATCGTGATATCAAATCTTCCAAGTATCTCTCTTGAAGCTTATCACGTAGTTTGTATGTTTATCTCTTTGCCATGTCACCTTTGTTTTCGCACAACAAACTTTCCGCGACACAGTTAACATGTCGACTTGTTCAACTCTCACACGTCGCAGACCAAGTCTCAACATAACGAAGCTTGCATGCACGTTTGTTTGGAAAATTGCCCCCAGTAGGACTACTATTTTTTAATCATCATACAAAATACTCAAATATGTATGATGGTCCATACTTTTTTCATACGAAAAACTCAATGTATTACGTGTTTTAACTTCGTTCCAGAAAACAAAATCAAATATTGATGATCCATCTTAATTTCATTTTGTTTTGAGTTCTATCATTAGCAACATATAGAAATATTAATTTGGCATTCTCCTAATGATCTATTTCCCTAATTACACACTTCTCCAGTTAACATTTTCTTAAGTCACCCTAAGAGCAATACAACTAGCAAACATGTTGATCTGGCAAATATAAAAATATAAACATACGTAAATAAAATAATATATAAATAATTATATTATCATCACATAATTTTGCATTGTACATTTTTCTAATATATGATTCTATTTTCAAAACAAGAAAGAAAGAAGTCTGGTCTTTCAAAAATATTGTTCTTTTTCTAATATATGATTCTATTTTCTAGTTATATAATAAAATCAACTCTCAGCATTGAAAGATGGGAGAACAATGACTGGTATGGTATATAACCAGACCTTCAACCGGTTGAATATGAGATCACCTGAATCAATAACTCTACGGAAAGAGACATAACGGCTACAATGAACCGACACGAGGAAAATCTGAGAGCAAAACCTAAAGAAAGCACTTGCGATGGAACTGTTCCATCATTATGAGACATGATAGAAAAAGTCGATTGGTCGTTGACCATATTATATTTTCCACCAGCAGAGAATGGACCTGAATCCAACGATTGCTTAAAATCATCGAATAAATCCCCACACAATCAATTAGGAATCGGATCATTAAAGAAGATGAACAACAACAGCAAATAGAGATTATTTGCACATATGAAAGCCATCCGAAGAAGGATGGAAACCCAATTAGGTCTCGAGATATTGCGATCAATAATCTCGGTGGTGAACAATCGTCTCTTTTGGTTATTAGGTTTCTTTTGTTGACTATGTTTCATGTTGAATATTTTGTAAGAATTTGTAAACACTGCATATAACTTTTTCACTATTTTAATAAATTCGACAAATATATACAGGGAGAGACTATGGAAATAGACTATCTATAGTTTTTAATTTATAAATATGAATAGTCACGACTTTAAAAATTTGAAATAGTTATTTCACGTCTTTAAAATTAATCAAATTTTATAATAAAAAACATAAAAATTAAAATAAGAAAATATACATTTTTAAGATTATAAGACTAATTCTTAAACATTTTCACATTTTTTAAAAAAACCAGAACACACAAATTCTTAGGATATAAATACATATTTAATGATGAAAACACATATTTATATAAAATTTTCACAACTTTTTCTAATAGTTGCATGTTGAAAATGCACATATAATTACAGAAACACATACCCTTTCATAACTTTTTTTTGAGAAAATATTCTTTCATGACTTTACAATTTTTAAACTAATTTTATTTTTATACTGAAAAGATATAACCTTCAATAGTTATTGCGATTTCTATTATTAATATATATATATATATATATATATAACACAATTAAAGAGTACTTAGCAATGGCGATGATGACTGGTTCATCTTCTCCAAATGTTCCAACTTTGATAGACCTGAAATTCCTCTCAAACAGTTACATCTCCCCCACAGGATTGACTATAACAGTTTCCTGCACCGCCATAATACGTTTCCGCACTGTTTACTACACTCGTAATTAAACCATAATACGTTTTGTATATTAATAAGCGTCTCTAACTGAGACCCTCATTTACGACTTACCACCGTACTTAGGTTGTTAATGCTTTAAAATGTTCGTTTCCGAGTTTTCTTGCATTTAAGCTCTCTGTTTCCAAAAGTAGATACCAAAGTCAGATAAGAGTTTCAGACAACATCCCTCGCCTGCGATCATGAGACAAGATTTAAGCTCCATTAACACGTCCTACTGACATAGGGAATCCGACAACTTAATTTTTGTATGGTTTAGACCTTAACAAAACGTGCTTCTCTCCTGGTGTAGGTAATATAGATCCTTTTAATCCAAAAAGCGTTATATGTTCATAAAACTTGTTCTGTTCATCAAGAAACTGAGTTTAATGGGGAAGGATGAAGATGTCAGAGATACATCAGCATCCAATTTAAAACGTACAAACCAATGTAGGTCTCTCTTACCGATGCGGGTGCTTCAAGTTTTCTTGATGCTCCTTGGTTTGGCTCTTGGTATCTCAGTCGTTAGCATGCACATGATCAAGTACTTGAAGCTTCAAACTCCGTCTCCAACCACATTGATCTCTACGAATGATGAAATAGCTTCATTTGAGAGCTTTATCAAGCCTCCATCGAATGTTTGGCATTCCATGAATGACAGCGAGCTTCTTTGGCGTGCATCCATAGAGCCACGGAGAAATAAGTATCCTTTCAAAAGGGTTCCTAAAATAGCATTCATGTTTCTCACCAAAGGCCCTTTACCATTTGCTCCACTTTGGGAAAGGTTCTTCAAAGGGCATGAAGGGTTCTACTCAATATATGTTCATACCTTGCCAGATTATAAACCGGATTTACCAAGCTCATCCGTGTTTTATAGAAGACAAATCCCAAGCCAGGTACTTTCATTGATCTTATAACTGACCAAAACTTCTCATTAGTAATGTTGCTTCTTAACCCGAGGTCATTAGCTCAACTGGAAAAGACCCTGGCCATTGTCTCAGGCTTCGGGCTTGGGGGCATTAATGTTTCAGTCCAAAACTTCTAGTATTTTTTTTTTTAAATGTTGTTTTTTTTTGTGTTAATCTACTTGGTCTTCAGTTGGAGAAATCCATAGGACGAAACTAATATTACATGTTGTGGTTTTGGGCTTGGGGGATTAACGCTTCCGCCCGAAACTCCTAGTAATTAAAAAAATATATATATGTTGCTTCTTTTGTGGTAATCTACTTGTTCTGTGTAGCATGTGGCTTGGGGAGAGATGAGCATGTGTGAATCTGAGAGAAGGCTATTGGCTAACGCGTTGCTCGATATCTCTAATGAATGGTTTGTTCTGCTCTCTGAAGCTTGCATCCCTCTTCGCAATTTCGACTTCATCTACAACTATGTCTCCAAATCAAGATATAGTTTCATGGGTTCAGCTGACGAGGACGGGCCTTACGGGAGAGGCAGATACAGTTACGCAATGGGGCCAGAAGTTCAGCTAAGCCAGTGGAGAAAAGGGTCTCAGTGGTTTGAAATCAACAGAGAACTTGCTCTTTACATTGTTGAAGACATCATTTACTATAACAAATTCAAAGACTTTTGTAGACCTCCTTGCTATGTGGATGAGCATTACTTCCCAACAATGCTATCTATTAGATATCCTCATCTCCTGGCTAAGAGGACATTAACTTGGACAGATTGGTCAAAAGGTGGTCCTCATCCAACTACTTTTGGGAAGTCTGTTATAACAGAGATGTTTCTCAAGATGATTACTGAAGCTGAGTCATGTTTATACAATGCTCAGCCATCTCAAGAGTGTTATCTATTTGCAAGAAAGTTTGCTCCAAGTGCATTGGAGCCATTGCTGGAACTTGCACCAAAGGTTCTTGGGTTCTAATAGATATGTTTTTATTGGTTCTTGACTTTTGTTCTGAAATGTTCTTAAATTCTTGAGTGTAGCTTTGCTTTACTTCAGTGGCTAATGAAATTTAACTTTAAAAGATAATTGAATAATAGATGATTGATGGAACAAAAAAAAAAAAATCTCTCTCTTATTTGATGTATGTCAAATACAATATCAATATAACATGTGTATGTATGTTTTATGTTACATCTCCATATGAAGATTAAATAGAATACACTGAAAAACTTTAAACTAGATTTTAAGAAGCAAGTATAGAGCAAAAAGAATGTCGAAAGTAAAGAAAAACTAACTAATCATATGATCTGAGTCCCTCCTTTCTTCTTGAATGGAACGGAATATTCTTGCAGCAGATGCAGAGGCAGATGTTGAAGTATGAGGAATGGCTTTAATGGCACGTGTCAGTGATTGCTGTTTTTGCTCATACTCATGATCATTGTGATGAGTAGGCTCTGTAGGAAATAGAGGAAGTACATTGAACTTTTCCTTCTCTGGTGGACTTGAAGCAGTACTTCCATGCACATCACTGTCATTAGATTCCTGAGACTTCTTTAAAGAAAATGGAATCGCTTGAGTCATGCTAGACCATCTTTGAATCTGACAAAACGGGTTTGTCTGGTCAAGTGTTGTCCTCACGTTAGGTTGTGGGAAGTAGTTGTGGCTAATTTGAGTAGAGACAGGGAACTTGAAAGCTGATGTGTCAAGTGAATCTTGCCCATAGATTGGAACCATGAAAGCTGAAGGAGGAGGAGGACATGGTCCTGTGTATGGTTTATAGACCAAACCTTCTGAAGGAGACATAACAGGAACTAACCATTGGTTTCCAGGAGGAGGAAGTAGCTGTTGTTGCCAAATAGGGTTCGTGAGCTCTTTGGTTATAGAAGGTAGGGGAAGCTTCGGTTTCATATGCTCTGGATATTCTTCAGGTTTGTGATTCTCAGTGTTTGGTTTCTTGACCTTTGAAGCAATCATTGTACCACGTCTTAGGTTATTAAACTTACTTTCAAGAACCAAGTTTGGTAATTTTGCAATCATCTTTTGAACCTGTATCATGTTAAGGCTCATGGTTAGATCATATGAAAGCTGTAAAGCATAGGAATAAAGTTATAAAAACAATCTAGTTATTAGGAGCTTACCATTATCAGCCTATGAAGCTCAAAGACTTGCGCCGCAAACATCTTTTGCTGACTGAAAATATCAGCAAGAAAAGAGTAAGAAATACGGAAAATTTATTAAAAGAGAGTGATAAGTAAGTGAGAGGATACATACTTGATCATATAAGTTCTCATCTTCCAAAACCTTTTGTCACCTATCACTCTTGCAACATCATTAGAAGATGCACTCACACCAGACAAAGAGTCTATTGCAGAACAGGCTGAGACATCTTGTTTACTCAGAGGCACAGTTTTGGGCTTCTTTTGAGTTTCAATGTTGAATACATCAAGGGCTCTTCTTCTATACAGTTGAGTTTTCATCATATTATTAAATTCTTGAGTATGAAGATTGTTCAGGGAAACCTTGGAACCAGCAGCTTCTCCTCCTCCTCCACCTTTGCTGCTACTGATATTACAAAACTGGAGTGACAAATCTGTGTTTGTTTCCAAGCATCTAACAACAGGAACCTTGAGAGAATCCAAGTTGGTAAGGTTGTTGAAATGGTACTCATTTTGTTTTATTGTATTAGTAACTGGTGATCCACTGGCACTAGGATGATTCACTTTCCCCTCAAACTTTGATGCTGGAGAAGTTTTGTAGACTGGTGGAAACTGATTCTTTTCAGGTCCACCATGCTGTTCAAAAACAGGAAAAAAAATTGGACAGTAAGTCAGAAATTGATATTCAAACTTTAACATATTTATTAATTCTATTTCCATCAATGATTTGTTGTCACCAAGAGTATGTAATGTAACACCACACAAAAAAAAAAAAAAAATCAAGAAGCAAGTTAAGGAGCAAAAAGAAAACTCACGAGGCGGGTAGTGTTGTTGGCTTGTGGAGCAAGAGACAGAGAGAGTGTGGAAGGAGAATCAAAGATCTTGTTGGCCGGAGAAGGAAGAGGGTAGCGTTTTGATTTGCCATCAAATGGCTGAGACAAGCCTCCTCTCCCAGCATCATTCACGTGAACTCTTGGGAACAGTGGAGGAATTGTTATCCTATTCGCCTCATCTTTCATTCCTCCCATTTCTCCCTACACTTAAAACAAACCCTAATAATTACTTCTCCTGCAAGTAATCTCAATAAAGAAAGATTGGTTACCGTGTGTAAATCCAAATATCAAGATCAAGCTACACTTTAAGATCCAAAAGATTATATACCCTTTTTCTTTTTGATATAGATGGGAGAGCTAAAACGAATCTTGTGACAGAAGATCAAGAAGAGATGAAGATATTTTGTTTGTGTCGCCCCACAATGGATTCCATACGAGGGGACGACAAAACTTCACAAGGTTTGGTTGTGTGGGTGTGTGACTCTGCGGTCATGTCTGGTTCATTCAAGTAAAGATCCTTAACTCACGGGAACCCGGATTACAGAGGACGTGGCGAGTTTTGGTTGGTTAGGTCCGAGTGGTAGGAGAATGGCGTGAGGGAGAAGATGCTCGGGTGACTCGGTCTCTTTACATAACACTAGCCACATGTTTTCAGTATCTGTCGTGGCTAACTTTTAAACTTTATCATTTCCAAAAGTTTTCCTATTTTGGAATTATCTTTAACTAAATATCTGTTTCTGATCGCTATCATCTGATCTGACACAAAAGTGGAGAGAAGAAGCGTGTTCGGTCGGAACGAGCCTATTTCCCGGTTTGTCCGGGTCGGGACAGACCACAACTGAAAACCAAAAGACGATGAGTATATTTGGCGCGTGAGAGTTGACCTCTCGTGGGTTCTCAAATTTAACGCGCGCAAGTCACGTGGGCTTGAGCCCACTAAATTCTTATACAGGGGTTAGTTGGGCCCGTGGAATATAAAGGTATTAACAACAACATTTTTTTTTTGAAAAGAGTATCAACTATTAACAATAACCTTGTTTGGACAAAAAGCATTTAGTTCGAGTGCTAGACTGAGTGGTTAACGTGTGACCGTGCGAGTTATTTCACTGAATGATGAAAACTGTTTTCATGACTAGAGATTTATCTCATTGCTCAAAAAAAGACTAGAGAGTTTATCTCTTTTATATAATAAGCTACATTTCCTATCTTTTCGTAATTTGAAATTTTTTATGTTAATAACATTCATATTCATATGTACAGTAAGAGTTAATTAAAATAATCATTTGTATGAATTAAATCTTGTCCTTTTAATAGATAGAAAAAACCGAGCTTAATATTAGTTAACTAGATGATGTGTCCCCATATGAGGTATAATTTCCTTGCGAATATTTATTATAATTCTAAAATAACATCGTAATTGTAATTAAGTTATCTTTTCTAGCTTTTAAAAATCTAAATCAAATATTAAACTATTTTTATATGAAAATTTTTCCTCAATATATATATTTATTATAGTGTTGAAAAACATTCACTTATTAAAATTTTTTTGAAAATATATTTTTAAATATTTAATTTAAAATTTTTTATAACTTACTTTTTTAATTCATGCATATATAAATATATAAATTTAATTAAATATATCATTAATTTTAACCGCTCCAACTTTTAATATTTAATTATATAATTAAGGGAATCTTTATACAAATGTTTGTGTTTGATTAATAATTAATTATAAATCATTTATTTTAAAAAAATTATAATAAAATGATATTATTTTCAAAAGCTAAAATCAATTATATATAAATTAAAATACATAAACATTATCATATTGTTACAATATTATATTTAGATAACCACAGCATATGTAAGAATTATATTTTATTTTTTCTGATAAACTTATAATATTAATTATTTGAAGTTATCTAAGATAATAACATACTAATCTAATTATTTTATATATTCATTTTTAATTATATTATAAATTATATATAAATTTTATTAAGGATAATATAGATATTAACTGCTCCAACTTTTAACGTCGAAGCTACGTTGCGAAAAATTACTTCGCAAATAATAGTATAGATAACTGTCATTGAGAGACTTCGACACAGCAATATAACGTGAAGATGCCTGAAAGAAATAACATATACACAATTATAAGTTAAACTTTCAATTCCATCGTTTTTTAGTTCAAATATTTCTATATAAGTCTATTGGTAGAATATATTGGAATTACAAGTATGAATATATATATATATATATATACATATGTGTGTGTGTGTTTAAGATACCAAATATAATTGAAGCTCACATCCTTGTCAAGATTCATTTATTCCTACAGGATAATATTCAATACATTACGGGGGTGATACATCAAAAATATTAGATGCATCTTTTAGTTAAAAATTGGTAAAACAAAAATAAATAAATACAAAAACGAAAAAGAAAAACTTGGGGTCCCTACATTATGACGCCATGCTGATTTCCCACGTGGGACGACTATCCTCTAGGATTACAACCAATTATCCACAACCACGTGCATGTGAAGAACGTTGTGTTCACGTGTGAGCCATCAATAATGGAAGAGTGAAGAGGAGTCAAGGGCTTCTTCAGCTTCGCTTACTGTACATCTCCGGTCTGGACCATTTTAAACCGTGCCGAGCCAAAGTAGCAGAAAGAGAAAGAATGTAATCGTTTTGCTCTTAAGATGTTTCATGTTTTGACAATATAAGAAAATGGACCACCTTGATCTCTTTATCATGGGCGCAGAATCCTGGACATGCCCCCGACAAAACATATCATTATGTTTCTACACTTACAATTCTTTAGAAGAAGCATCAAGAGCTCAAATCTACAAAGTTATGTACGTGCCTACGAGGTCCGGTGTATTAATGTGTTGTTGCAGCTCCATTCCAAGTTGACTTAGTAAACCGACGCGGTCGATTTTAATTTTGGTACATTGGATGGTATGCATGGCCGGGGGAAGTCAAATTCGCGAATTAAAAGTGAGAAGTTGTTCTCGACCGACATTTTTGGTTCCCGGTTGAGGTGTGAGAATAATTAATATTGATTTGAGAATTTTTGTTTTATATGGGTCTCTCAATTAATACTTGTTTTTGGATTGTTCAAATTTTTGATATTATTTAGAAACATTGCGTTCACATGTATGAACAAAGTAATGTCTCTTTCGTTATGAGTATCCTAAGGATGTCAACAATTGTGAATGTGATGTTGATCTTCATTTACCTTCCATCTATGGTTATACGCATATAATGCAAGGGCAATTCTTCTCTATATAATTATTGGTTATTAGTTTATAATTCAACATTTCAAGAAAGACACTTATTTCAATAAGCTACATTTGCAGAAGATAATGCATTTCTATTTAAATTTTTTCGCATTTCTGTCAATCAAATCTATGCTATATAGAACATTAGTTACGTATATTGTTTTAATACATGTCAACAAAAATGATCGGAGACTTTTTTTTTGATCAAAGGCTTAAAATGATCGGAGACTTGGAGTTCGATCATTGTTATTTTTTTCAAACCAGAGTTTTTCTGTGAGAATTATAAACCAGGGTTTTGTGTACACATATATTAGAGAACTTTGATTCAGCTTAATTAAAACGGTTGATAAAATTTAAATGAATAAGATCTCGACAGATTTTTTTTGGATTTAAGTCTTGACGCAGTTACGGATGTGTTTAGGGTTTCAAAAAAAAAAGTAAAGATTAAATTTTCATGTATTGTATATTTTTAATTTTTTATATATATTGGATTTGACTGTTTTCAAACATATAATAAAATGATATAAGTGATCAACTAACATAGATATTTAGCTAAATAATTTTTTTTTTGTCAAATAAAGTCCTGTACCATTATTATAAAATGTTGAAAGGGATTTTAGTGTATTAATGATAAATCCTTTTTACTTTTTTTTTACACATCCATATAATACATAACAAATCACTTTATGTTTATTTTTTATCATTCTTATACATAAGGGCAGCAGATAAAAATGAATTGTTCTGAATTTTTGTTTATGTGATTAAAGAGTTCAATTGTACGTAACATCTGTTTATAAATCCACCAACGTGCTGTTTGATTATTTATCTGGAGGCAGAAAAACATTGATTGTAAGAGAGGGCAAAGCAGTGGGATAAAATGATATAACAAAGTTGACAATTATAAAAACAAAAGCAAAAAAATTGAATGAGCTGTACGTGGGATTATGGAAGGCATGTGGCTGGGCAGGGAGGTCATGTCGCCTTCTTTGCTCTCTCTTTCTCACCGTTCTACGGATTGCGATGTTTTGTATAATTTACTGATTTACACTAAAACCAGAGTTCTTCTTTTATTCCCAGCTGATGTTGCTATTTGTGTCTTCTTACCCTACAATATTTCCATTTATTTTGTTCTCAATTCTACGAGTAGAAAATCCCCAATTTTTTTTTCATTTTCTTACATGAGGACTCAAACTTGTATATTGAGGTAATATTAATTTAATTTATATTTTGACTATCTGTAAACTGAAATATACATCTAATTTGAAAGATTATATCATGGAAGATGTCTTATATATACACTTCAGTATTGGTAAATAGCAATGACTACATTTTAATACTATTCCGTAAAAAAAAAATGAACACTATTCCGCAAAAAAAAAAAATCCGCAAGTATCCAAATCTATTATAACATTGTAAAACTACGATATTCTCATTAGATTGGTTCACTTTCGTTATAACTTGTAACTAAACGTAACTAATCCCCAAAAAAAAATTGGCAACTTATTTTCATTTATCGATTATATATTTAATTACATGACATGCCAAAGAATTGGAATAAACGTTAGGATTTTCAAAATCAACACTAAGTTCTAAACATATAATTTTATTTTACAATAAGTGTACAGTATAGATCTATGTGTAGATATATATTGATCATTATTGACTCATGATGATAACGAAAAGGTAAACTAAATAAACAGCTATAAAATAAGAAAATGGTAGTATATATAATACGTTACTTTTGCAGCTTGATCATGATCAAAACTATGATTAGATATAATATAAAATGTTATTAACATAAATCTTTTATTCAAGAAAAAATAAATCAAACCCTAATTCGCAACTTCGTTTCCCGTACACTTTTCAGTTCGCACGATACTAAAAGGATGTCAGTCCTTTTTCTGCTCAAGCACTCATAGATTTTAAATAACAACTCCCTTTTCATCAAGTGCATAATCATATACTCTATAGTTTAACAATTATTATATATATTTTCTAGGGTTACGAAAAGATGCTCTTCCAATCCAGAAACTATGTAATGCATACCAACCTCATATATATATACGAATACACATGTGTATTAATCGTATAGATTTAAGATCATTTCCCAACTTCCATTAGTAATTTCAGTTTTATCTCAGAACTTTTCGGTCTCATTTCTATATATATTTTCTATGTAAAATAAAGGAATTTTATTATAGAGATGGTCAATAGATTTTTCAGTTTTTTAGAAGAATGCTATTTTGCTTCTGTATTTAGATGCAAAATAGCATATCTCTACATTTTTATTATAAAGACCTATGTTTTTTTAAAAAAAAATCTACATTTAGAATAGAGTTTTTGTTTTATAGGAAATCATAGAAGTGATTGGAGATGATGTAAAGTGTGTGTAAAACATTGATTCTGAATCAGCTACTCACGAGTCACGGAAATGAAAATAAATTCGGATCAAGTACAAGAGGTATCATCACGTTTACGTTCGAAATGTTTTTTTTTTTTGAACATTCGTTTGGGATGTTGTTGCACACCTTTTTTGGTGTAATGTTGTTGCACACTTGTCTAAAGTCAAAACTTTTATCTTTCTGGTGGTTTTTAAAATTCAGCATTAGGGAATAACGAACGATCATTTGAACATTGTAAGAAATTGGTGGACTGAGACTAATCTCCAATGGTTTGATCACTCAAAATATTTCTAAAATATCAGGCATACATAGTATTGACCATTACATATCCAAAATTACTGACCATGACATAGTTTACTGGTTGTATATAGTTATCTTGTATTAAGTTATCAATATTTCACTATTTTCTAATTATAGAATCAAATCTCTCAAATCTGCAGGGAAAAGTGTATATAATTCGTTGTAAAAAAAGTGTATAATTCTCATATTGCGTTTATCCACTTGAATATTGTGTCATTTTCATTTCGTTGTCAATATATAGGTATGGTAACATACTCGATTAAAACTCACATAATTAAGCGGATGAACTAATAATATACTGAATGGTTCTCTCCTAAACACTACTTAATATGATACAATGTTCATACATTTACCATAACGGTTGTTATAAGAAACCTCAAAGTAAAATGCAAGACTAATTTTGAATAGTTAGTCAAGGGATCAAATGGTTTTTATATGTACAAGCCTCTTTTTGACGGCGGTCATATAGATAACTTTTGAAATTATAAATGAAATGGGTTCATTTCGAATTGAACCCAAATTTCAAAATTAACCATCCATATATACCACAATATACAGAACTAGTGCTTGATTCAGAGGAACAATTGATCTCATCAAAAGCTGGGACCTTTTAAATTATAATAATATACAAATATCTGTATGTATATATTTTTTAAATATATTATATATACCTATATGCATAATAACAAATCTGGGTATATGAGTAGAGGTGTAGAGGCTTTCAAGTCCTTTCTTTATAGCAAAACATCTTTAACTCTTAAGCAGAGCTCATTATAGAAAACAGAACAGAAACAGAGCCTTCATTACTTTCTTTCCTTTCTGAGCATTTCTTCTTTCTGTTTCTTTCCCTTTTGGGATCATAACTCTATAAAGCAGAACCGTTATCAGTTTCCTCTGCACTCATCTCTTTGTTTTCTCTCTCTTTTGCGACCAATGGAGGGATTGGAATCTTACGCTCAAGCTATGTACGGCATGAACAGAGAGAGCAAAACCACGGAGCATCATCAAGGATCAGAGTTGATCTGGGGAGGAGGCAATGAGCTGATGATACCTAGAGAGCTTTGTTCTTCTTCCTCCGCATCTCATCAGCTCATTAATCCCAATCTTGGCAGTTGTTTCATGTCCGATCTTGGAGTCATTAATGAGATTCAACATGTCGGAAACAGAGCTGCTTCGTTAGATCCATCATCTCTCGACTGTTTGTTATCAGCGACGACGAACACTTCGACGGAAGACGACGAGGGCATCTCAGCGCTTTTCTCAGATTGTCAGACTCTTTGGAGCTTTGGTGGAGGAGTCTCATCTGCAGAGTCTGAGAACAGAGAGATCACGACAGAGCCAACAACGACAACAAAACCTAAGTCTTTGAAGAGAAACAGAGACGAGACAGGAAGTCACTTCCGTCTTGTTCATCATCCTCAAGATGATGATACGGAGAAGGGAAACTTCAAGCTCATATACGATGAGAACCAATCAAAATCCAAGAAACCAAGAACAGAGAAAGGAGGTGGTTCTTCCAACATCAGTTTCGGACAATCAGCTTCTTTGTCTGATAATGTCGAGCCAGATGCAGAAGCCATCGCGCAGATGAAGGAGATGATATACAGAGCGGCTGCGTTTAGACCGGTGAACTTCGGTGTGGAGACTGTTGAGAAACCTAAGAGGAAGAACGTGAAGATATCGACGGATCCTCAGACCGTGGCCGCGAGGCAGAGGAGGGAGAGGATAAGCGAGAAGATTAGGGTTTTACAGACATTGGTTCCAGGGGGGACTAAGATGGATACTGCTTCTATGCTTGATGAGGCTGCTAATTATCTTAAGTTTCTTAGAGCGCAAGTAAAGGCTTTAGAAAACTTGAGACCCAAGATTGACCAAAATTATCTCTCATTCTCCTCTCCTTTATTCCACCCATCTTTTCTTCCCATGCAAAACCCTAATCAGATCAATCATCACCCAGAGTGTTGAACATGTCGGTTCATCATTATCATCGTCATCATCATCATCATCATCAACAGAATCAGAATCATAGTTTCTTGATTGTTTTAGCATTTCTCAAGAAAAAGGCAAGAATGTTGTGTTGGGCAGTGTTGTTTCTACTTTCCAGTCTTTGTTTTCTGCATTTCTTTTTATACAAAGTTATTTTTAATTTCTTTTTGTAGTATCTGTGGAATTTCGAGGGTTGAAATTGTGAAAAACAGAGCCCTAAAGATGTTAATTTACTGTCTCTGCAACATTTTTCACCCTTTTATTATTTTATTAGAGAAATAAAGCGTACGATAATTGCAATTATGAAGCGATGATTATAGCAAAGGTGTTTAGAAAGTGCATCCATCTCTTGTTGAAAAGTTTTAGCTTGCTTTTCTTGAAGAACTCTTTTAGAATAATAAATTAAATATTCATCCTCTCTTTTTTTGTAATCAATAAACTGTCTCTGGACCTATATTTTAGTTTCAAATACTTCGACACTATATTGCAAGGTTATTAAATTTCTATCTATTATAGATCTTTATTATATTGGCACTTGGAACATTGATCCATATAAAAATTGACTTCAGATCTGTTTTTACTTCCAGGATATGTAACAACTGAAAGCCAGTATGTATATATGCTGATTGCTGGATAGTGTTGGTGGGAAAAAAATATTATATACTTTGTGTCTAATTAATCTTAACAGAACTGTGTTCTTTTGTTTGTTTATAATTAAAGACATAAATTTAAAACATTGTTTGGAGATTAGTAAGAGTTAAGAATGTGTTGTTCAAAAAAAAAAGAGTTAAGAATGTGTTGTTCAAAAAAAAAAGAGTTAAGAATGTTGAAGGCGTGCGCCTTGAGAATATAAACTCACACCTGACTCAAACACCCTAGAATGCTCACCACATGCTTCACTCTTTCTCCCTCTCTTTTTATTCTTCTTTTTTGTCTTTTGGTTTTTGTCTTATTTCATCCCCTAATATCTCCTTAAACACCATCTCCCTCGTTTAATAGTACTTTATGTTGTTCTTTTGATGGATGTGTTTCGTATTTCTTTTTCTTTTGCATTGGTTTACTCTTAGATTTTTCATACCGGATGTCAAATTCGGTTAGTTAACATACGATAATGGTTTCAAACCTGGTCTGATTCGGTTGGTTCGACCGGTAAACCCGCAACTCATGCGCCAGCTTGGTTTAGTTACACTTAACAACTGGAACTTTTGGTCTTTTAAATGCAGAAAACTCCAGAAAGGAAAATCATAACGTGTCTTGTGCATGTAACTTAATTATAATGTCATATTGTCATTAATACGAATAATGTGTTCCATCAAGTTTTAGCAGAACTGATGTATAGTCTTAGAAAACGTAGACTCAAATGAAGAAGACTATGTAGTATATCATGTAGTCGTTTGTGTTAATACCATGATTGGGTCGCTACTTTGGCTTAAAAACACAAACGGTCTAATTACACAAAAATTCTATTTACAGAAACAGTCTATTTACCATGGATGAGGTAAACTAATGGTTAAACGCAAGGATTAGTTTGTTGCATTTCTAGTTTGTATTTTGATAGAAGAGATAATATACATCATGTTTTAGGTCTTAATTAGCGTAGACAGACTTGGCTCCAAACCAAACTCCTGGTTAAAGAAAACTACACTATGTGAAGTTTACATGTGGAAAAGTCCCGTAATTAAGGCCTACTGCAATTTGCAACCCGGCTATTGGATGGATACAAAGTCCATCGTGGAACGGTTGCGAACTCATCAAAATATTGAAACAATTCGATGCAACCTACACGGTTTGGCAGCTTGTTATGGAAAACCGGCTTATCTATAACGACAAACATTTTAAGTCGAGTATATAAATTGGATGATTTGGTAGATAAAATATATTTCTTACATTTAATATTATAAAATCGTATATTCAAGTTGACTCACAACAAACAGAAAACTCTAAGAAATAATAATATTTATAATCTTTAACTATATAATAACCAAAAGAAAAGTCAGGATTCGATGAAGGTTTGCAAGCTGGTGAGATAAGAGAGATGGATCATGTTTGTTGACTTTATAATTGAACGGTTATTGTTTTTTGTTTGTTTCCATATAACGTTTTAGACAAACATGTTCCTGTGAAGCAACCTATTTTTGGAAAGTTTAACATAACCTTAATTGCCTATTAATTCCGAGATTTTGGTCCTACTAATCATTAGAATTCAAAGAGAAAATCCTCCAAAATTATGGTACAAAAACATGGTCGGCAAATCAAACAAACACCTTATGAGTACACATGTCCATCCATATATTAATTATTATAATTATTAGGGCAAATAAAATTAATATCAAGAACAAAGTATCTTGTTGTCAAATCAGAGGATATACACTTGATGACGAGAGCTGAATATTTCTTACTTCATCAACTTGGCAACTTCTTAGCTTATTACGAAACAGCATCCAGTTGTCCACAATCATCAGCTGATATGATACACCCCTGCATTATCATCCTTTCGATTTCATTATTATTCCTCAACTTGTTCTTTTTTTTTTTGTAACTTAACTTGTTCTTCTTTTAGATACTTCGAGTCTTGGTTTTAGCTGGTTGTAAAAGTTTGTTGTTAATTGCGGGCATGTTTACCAACTGTAAAAGTAGAACCGTGTGTATATAAGTCATGAGTAAGTATATGAGCTAAATCAATTGCTATAGATGGACGTCTACAATATCTCTAGCTCATAATTGAAATATCCACTGGAATTTAGAGGAACTGAATGAGAAATAACGAAGAGAAAATGAGTAGGACATCACTAAAATTTTTTTGTTACAAATATAATATTTAAGAATAAAAATGACCATAATAGAACTTAAATGTTTTATAAATTATTTATTTTTATACTTTGAGTTATCTAATTCTAGACTTTTTTGTTTAGAGTTGAGGAGTGAAGCTTTGAAGAAAAAAATTTCAATTTAAAAAATAAAAAAAAAAACTTAAAATTTTCAAAATAAAAATGCTATTTTGGTCATTTTAGTTTTTGAAGATTATTTTTGTGACATAAACTTAGAAAAATGGTATTTTGGAGATTTGCCCAATCATGAAATCTAAGGGTAACGGTATTTAGATTCAATGTTTAAAAATTTAAATTAGATAGCTAAATGAAATTAAGCCAAAAATGATTATAAAAATGAAAAGTAAAATAGAACTGGAGGAGATTTATACGATCAAAAGAACTTGAACATATAGACAGCTCAAGAAAGTGGAGTTTTACACAAAAGAAAAAAAGAAACTGGAGTTTTAAAAGTATAAATGTTCAGAACGATAATATTAAATCAAAATAATACTGGTTTAAAGAAATTATGAGATGATATAATTATATGCACATATTAGTTACTGTTTAAGAATTGAAACGTAAACATCAACAATTTAATGATTTAAAGAAAAGTAAAAGGGTTATATATCCATTTGACGGGTTATTATTGTTGGAATGCTCTTCTTCTTAGGACTACTCAGCAACCTCAAATACATTTTTCTTTAGATCACGTTCTTTTTTTGTATTTGTTTGCAGCTAGCATCTATTTGAATCATCTCAATATAACTACTTGATGTTGATTCCAATCGTATTCATTTCTTATTTATGATTTGCGATTAGATACAATATCTAGGTAATAAGTAGTTCGTTTTCTGATAATAGCATTTGAATAATCTAAACTATTAAAACAGAAGTACAAATAGAAAATAGGAAGAATTGCACTTTTACATATTCTATTGTACCATTATTCAGTTTTACCTTCAATAGAATTACATTTTCAAATATACCTACATCATTAATGTGTAAATGACTTAAATGACCCTAATTCTCTGGCGAAGAAGTCGAGAATCTCCATTGGAGTTCCTCCGTCTTATTTTCCTTATTGAAATCGAAGCACCAGAACTGCAACCATCATGACCGATAGATTCACAAGCTCAGGAACCTCCATGGCGAAGGCGAAATCGATTGGATTGGATGATATGGATGGATGCGAAATCGATTGGATTGGAAAATCGTGATGAATTATACACACATCCTCTTACGATGATGAGTTACGGTTAAGCTTGGCTTTGGAGGATGATACTGA
The DNA here is from genome assembly GCA_014822095.1 of Diplotaxis tenuifolia. Lineage (NCBI taxonomy): Eukaryota > Viridiplantae > Streptophyta > Magnoliopsida > Brassicales > Brassicaceae > Diplotaxis > Diplotaxis tenuifolia. The sequence goes on from JABAYD010022090.1 coordinate 18,267, forward strand.
GGTTGGATGCAGCGATGGCAGAGGAAAAGGAAGGAGTGACGGAAGATCCGGTGGTGATGATGGAGATGGAGAGGTTGAAGCTAATCCTGGAAACGGAATCTTGCTCATTAATTAGGCTAAGTTATTGAAAGAGGTATATGCACTTTATTA
>JABAYD010022092.1:0-14029 GCA_014822095.1 Diplotaxis tenuifolia
AACACTCTTTGCCTCCTAGCAGCTGCCTCTGTAGGATTCGGATGATTGAGATATTGTCTAGTCTCCACATGTAAGTCTTCCATAACTTCTTCATGTGATTGGATACGTTCTTCCGTAGGGGTAATGGTGTCATTTCCAGTTTCCATGCGTTCAGATGTCATTCTTGGTAACTCATTCTGATGATTGACTATGTTCGTGTCACCACCACTGTTCTGCTCAACAGGTTGTTTGCGTCGCCACTCTCCTTGGTCTCTTCGAGGGAACAAAGCTCTCCCATGGGACGATGTCTTGGCCGCCGGGAGTCTGTTATGCAAGTTAAGTTTTTCAAACTAAGATATAGAACCGATTGGCGTGAAAGCTGTTGGAACTTTTCCACATCTCACAGTCGTTTTTTTTTTAATTTTAAGCCAATGAAATTTTTGTTTCCCGTGATTTTTCCTAAAGCCTTCTAAAACATTCAACCGTCCATTGTTTCATTGTTACTCTTGAGATGCTTGTTTTTTTCCAAAGCCTCTAAACAGTTTTTTTATGGCTTTAAAAATCTTTTTATTTCTTAATTTTCTCTAAAGGTTTTTTTCCATCAAGTTAAAACTTGAACATAATAAAATATATAGCAAAAACAAAATAAAATCAAATAAAAATCAAAATAAATCTAGATCATTTTATTATACTGTCTTGTCTAAAAATAAATGACTAAATCTTAATAATAAGTTGATAAAAAACACTTTTGATAGTAAAATGGGCAAGAAGCCATGAATTTTTTACTAATGTTATTTTTTATTTAATAAATTATATTATCATTCAAATTTTAATAAAATAAAGTATTTGTAAATTTCAATTATTATTTTGATAATAATAAATATAAAAAAAATATTATTAATTTCTATAACTGAAAACACATTTTATTGATATTTTTTTATAAATGGAACCAAATTTACTAAATAAAAACACTTCTTAATGTAGTTTTTAGTTAATAACCAATAAAATAATAAATACAAAGAGTTTTGCAATTTTAATATACATTTCATATTTTATTTTCATAATTAGATGTTTACATATTTTTATCAGCTTTTGGACATGATGCATCATTCTAAATACATTTTCTTACATAAGTCACAACCTTTAAAATTTATGATGTCAATCATTTTTATTGGGTTAAATATGTAAAATAACAACTAAAGTTTTCAAAGTCAAAACCTCTACCGTCAAAATTCTAAAGCCACAACCTAAATCGAAAGTAGTTATCAATCGGAACCATAGTGCAAAATCACAACCACAAAGGTTTCTAACAGTATATAGGTGATTATTTAAATAGTACACTCCCAAACTAAATGGTCATCTATAAACTTCCAAGCTCTTGAGATTTTCTTTTTCAGAGCCTCTAAACAGATTTTTTTGATGGCTTTAAGAATCTTTTTCTTAATTTTCTCTAAAGGTTTTCTTTGCAACAAGTTAAACATTTGAACATAATAAAATATTTAGCAAAAGTAAAATAAAATCAAATTATAAATGTATCTAGATCATTTTATTATATTGTCTTGTCTAAAAATAAATGACTAAATCTTAATAATAAGTTGATAACAAAAAGTTTTGATAATAAAATGGGCTAGACGCCATTAGATTTTTATTAATGTTATTTTGTTTTATTTAATAAATTTTATTATCATTCAAATTTGAATAAAAATAAATTATTTGAAAAATTTCAATTATTATTTTGATAAGAAATAAATAAAAAAAAGATCTTATTATTAATTTCTATAAATGAAAACACATTTTATCGATATTTTTTATAAATGGAACAAATTTTACTAAATAAAAATACTTCTTAATGTAGTTTTTTAGTTATTAACCAATAAATAATAAATACAAAGAGTTTTGCCATTTTAATTTACATTTTATATTTTTTTTTACATATTTTTATCAGCTTTTGAACATGATGCATCATTCTAGATATATTTCCTTATATAAGTCACAGCCTTTAAAGTTTATGATGTCAATCATTTTTTGAGTTAAATATGTAAAAGTAACAACTACAGTTTTTAAAGTCAAAACTTCTACCGTCAAAATTCTAAAGTCACAATCTAAGGCGAAAGTATGGTGTAAAATCACAACGGCAAAGGTTTCTAACAGTATATCGGTGATTATTACATTCTAATTTTCATAGGTATAACGGTCGCTATAGCTGGAAGACAAATGTAATTCCACAACAACGGAAAGTCATGATGATATGAAATATAATTACTCTAAAAAAGGTATCCCAAGTGCAAGCAGAGTTGAGTTGGTTTGGCTTACATGAAATTTGAGAACGAAAAAAAAGAGATGCATCAACGAATGTTGCCATAGCGAGAATTATAGCGCAGTATGAGCTTCAAGCCTTTTGCTGCTGTTTCGCCACTCTCTCCTCTTCTTCCTCCATTGAACGTTAGCTTTCTGCTGTCGTACCCTTCTCCCAACAGGGTATCGTCTGCCTGACTCCAAGTCCTTCCTCTCGGCAAACTCTCCGGCCACATAAACCTCTCTGAGAACGGATTCTTCAGACTCTCGTAGAACTCATATGCCGTCTCGCAAATTACACCCTTAATCCCAAAACCAAGTCTTTATTATTACACAAATTGCTTTGTTATAAAAAAAAACTCAATACTGATTAATAAATTACCTCTGCCATGGCTTTGATTTTGAGAGTTACATCCTGGCTAAGAAGAACGATTTTTTCATCTATGTTACGGTTTCGGTAAAGAAGTGCACATTCGAGAACTTGATCTTCTGGTGTAGGAGAATCGATCTCTGGTGCATAACTATTCCAGCCAAGTGAAAACGGAAATGCAGAACCATTTGACAGAGGAGTGACTGTTGGTGTTGGTGCAGTTGCTTTAGTTTCCTCCGCTGGGCTTTGGAGTTGAATCCACCATTTGGTATTCACTTTACACTCTTCGATCCAATCTAGAGCAGAGGAAGCCATCTCTGCCGTTCTTCCAAACAGAAGACAGCGAGCTCGTTTCGTCTCATTTAGTTCCCTTAACACTTAACAATGACACAAAATGTGAGCTATGTTTCTAATAGTAGAAATATTGTCAAGAAGTCACTGATTCATATGAGAAATAAAAATTTGAATGATCAAAGCAGATTCAGCCTCAGAGGTATGTTGGTTTATCCTAAGACTTATACTAGAACTTATGTTTTCACGGAGACAATTCTTCCAGATTTGTAAACTCGGTTCATCTGCCATATATGCATTTGCAGCCTTGTTGTATAGAAAATGTAAATGGTTTTATGGTTTGTATTTAGGCGCTAAGTGAAGACAGAAATTATTGTCAGTGTATGATAGAAAAGGGTTAAAGGTTTTTACCTGTTCTTGGTACGACCATATGTGTCCCCTTGAGACCTTGTAGTAGGTGCAATGCCTTCCTAGATTCCTTGTTGAGGAGGGACGAAGTGTCCAGCACAATGATCCATTTCATCTTGTTCTTACCATCAGAAAGGTTCTAAGAACACAGGGAACTTACGGTTAGCTAAAGGACTAAACAAACAATCCAAGACAATCAAATTGATAATGACTTACAGAAGACGAACGAACGCCCCCAGAAATATTTTTTCGTGCTGCTGCAGTAGAAGAAGCCTCGGTGTATGATTGCTTCTGGGACGAAGAATTGTCAAGCAGAGGTTGAAAAGGTGTTCGTTCAGCTTTCTTCTTTTGTGAAACAGGCTCATGCGCTACCTTTGAGTTGCTGCTCATGCAGTGAACATCTTGTTTCACGTTTTCTCCCACATGAATATCAAAGAATGGTTTACGGATTGCCTTGGAGGAGGAACCTTTAGTATCCTTAATCTCACCAACTTCTCGCAAGCGTTTTAGCATATGAGAGTTTGGAGTAAGATTCTCCTTATCTGGGGTAAAGATTTCTGGTTCTGTGAATGTGGCTGAAGCAACAATAATACTGGGACGAATCTTGGACGAGCTTGGTTTGCCCGAAACCTTTGAAGAGCTCTTGATCTCTTTTACGCCACCCATATAGCTTGGGGTGGTCAGATTCTCCTTGTCAGGAGTTAAGATCTCTGGTTCTAGTTCCAGATACTCGGCTTTTGGTTTCCCAATCTGTTTTTGCTTTCCTTCACTCTGATTGGTCCGGACCTGAAGAACAGAAGCAGCTTTCCCCCTCCGCGACCAAATATTGCTTGTGCTCAATCTTCTCGAGAAGCTTCTTGAGCTATCCATCTCAGACAGTACATCATATCTAACAGCTGGTGTTTGGGGGCTCTGGTTTTCTTGACTTCCAATACAATCAGAAAGCAGTTTTTCAGTCAGTTTTGTATCCTCCATATCAGTATTTCCTTCTCCCTCTGTTTCGCTTAGGCTGTAAGATTCTTCAGATCTCCCAGAGCCAGATGACATTTCTGTTTTGGATTCATCAGTCTCTCTGCTCATTGCTGATATTTTGTTCTCATCTCCTGCAAGGTTCACTTCACTCAAAATCTCAGATAGATCCCCGAGTTCACTCTTGGGAAGTAGCTGACAACTCGACCATAGACCCTGGATATCTTCTGTCTTGCCAGCGAACAAACAATTAGATACTATACTAACGTCGCTTGAACTGATCCTGGTTTCTTTATGTAGGTTCTGACTATCGGTCTCTATAGCTACTTTAGAGTCTAAATGGCATCGGGCATCACCTATTAACTTCGGCTCAATTTGAGGAGAGTAAGATACTTCAACAACTGGCCTAGAGACCTCAGTAACTCCGTTGTCTACGTGAATCTGATTCTCAGCCTCAGTTAGTGGTTCAGCATATACTTCCATTACTTGCTTGCCGTCACACTCATTTTCTCCACAGACTTCTCGACAAAGGCTCAAAATCTCAGCCTCTGCAGCCAATTCAAAAGAAGCACAACCTGAGTCATCAAAGACACCATCAATCTGTACCTTTCTTAGGGAGCTGCAGCTACTTGAATTTTCTGTGTTGGCTTCTATAATATTTACAGTCAAATCTGGTGAAGTCTGGACAACATCTGTGAGCTGTATAACTTCTGTCTCCTTGGAATCTCGTGCGAGTGGAAGCAATAAAGTCTCCTTTGCAGCTAGATATGGATCCTCCTCCCCATTAGGGACTGATGACTCTATCATCTCTGGCATCACATCCAGAACAAGACCACCGTCTCTTCTGACATCCAAGTCATCAGCCTCTTCAGGAACTTCAAGTTCAGAACAAGCTAAGGCCTCCGGGTAGCTATCACTCTGCGGCTTGCTAATTGGCATTTCTGCTGCTACTTCTTCAACATCAAACTCCCTCTTTGATGAAGTCTGCAAATCTTCATTGGATTGAAGCTTTTCTGTATTGACAGAATCTCTAGGTAGTGACGAAACACTTGGAGGCGCAACTGGCAACAAAACCTCCCTTGTTGTAATGTATGTATCATCATCCTCACTAGGGACTGATGAACCACTTCCTTCAGACGTCACATCTAAATGTCCATCTCCATCATCACCTAACGCCATTAGTGACTGCAACAAAATCAAGATTACACATCCAGGCAAAGAAAGTAACATGACAATAAGAATAAACAGATAAACAAACAATAAAGTTTCAGTGCAGTTGAGGACTTAGAAAAAGCTAATATGAGAGAAGGTCGAACCTGATTTGCAACCACTACTTCAGAGTCTAAGTAGCCTTTGGTATCTCCTATTAACTTTGACTCAATTTGAGGAGAGGAAGATACTTCAATAACTGGCCTAGAGATCTCAGTAACTCCATTGTCTACGTGAATCTGATTTTCAGCCTCAGTTATTGGTTCAGCATATACTTCCATTACTTGCTTGGCGTCACACTCTTTTTCTACACAGACTTCTTGACAAAAGCTCAAAGTCTCAGCCTCTGCGGCCAACTTAAAATAAGCACAACCTGAGTCTTCAAAGACACCATCAATCTGTGCCTTTCTTAGGGAGCTGCAGCTACTTGAGTTTTCTGTGTTGGCTTCTACAATATTTACGGTCAATTCTGGTGAAGCCTGGACAACATCTCTGAGCTGTAGATCTTCTGTCTCAGTGGAATCTCGTGGGAGTGGAAGCAATGACGTCTCCTTGGCAGCTAGATATGGATCCTCCTCCACATTAGGGACTGAAGATGACTCTATCATCTCTGACATCACATCCAGAAGCAGACTACCGTCTCCTCCGACATCCCGTTCATCAGCCTCTGCAGGAACTTCAGGTTCAGAACAAGCTAAAGTCTCCTCCGGGTAGCTATCACTCTGCGTCTTCCTTGAGCCACAGCTGCTAACTGGCATTTCTGCTGCGGCTTCTTCAACATCCAACTCCCACTTTGATGAAGTTTGCAAATCTTCATTGGATTGAAGCTTTTCTGAAACTGGCAACAAAACCTCCGTTGTTGTAGTATATGTATCATCATCCTCACTAGGGACTGATGAACCACTTCCTTCAGATGTCACATCCAAATGTCCATATCCATCCTCACCTGACGCAGTATCTGCTAGTGACTGCAAATAAAAAGCAGGATTACACATCCAGGCACAGAAATTGACATGAGCCAAACAAGACAAGAAGCTAATATGAGAGAAGGTCGAACCTGATGTTCAACGACTAGATTTTCATCTGCTTCATGCATTATGTTCTCTTCCTCTTGTTCCATCGGTGTAGATGGTGGAACAAATGGATTCTCGGTATCATACGCACGGCTCAGTGGAATCCAATGCAGCTTATAGATCCTAGTTGAACCACCAATCCTAATAACATCACCTTCCTTCACCTCAACACAAGCATCTGCCTCAACTTTCTGATCCGCAACCCATGTCCCATGAACTAAATCGAAAAAAATCCAATCAACAACAAGAAACACATACACCAAGAACCAAATCGATGAGGAAACAATTTAATTTTAGAAATCGAATAGATCGTTGGTACCAGAGGACAGATCCGTGACGAAGAGTTGCTGACGAGAGGGGATAGAGCGGATCTGCAAGTGGAATCTGCTGATGCTGGGGTGCGTTAGAAGAATATCGCAATCTGGATGACGACCGACGAGGAGAATCTCCTCCTCTACCTCCGGCGAAGAGGAATCGGGAGTGTTGTTGACGACGAATATGTTTTTGAGAATCGCGCCGTTTTTAAGCACTGTGAAGACGGGGATCGTCTTCTCCGGGACTCGTTGGTTCTCCTCCATCGCCTTCTCTTCTTTGACCTCCTTCATGGATAGAACCCTAAGAGCGAGAGAGAGATTGATTTATCGAATTTAGGATTTCGAAACGATGGAGGCGATGATTGAACAAGATTAATAAGCGAGTAGAATCGATAGAGTTTTGAATTTCAAATACTCTCTTGGCGATAATTGACCGTTACAATTCCGGGTTAGATTCTCTTTCGAATTCAGTTCTCGACCTTCTGGTTTATCAAATCCCCGGTCAGAGTTATGAAATATCCGGTCAGGGTTATCAAATACCCGGTCAGAGTTATCTTCGATTTGGGTCTCAAAACTAAACCGAAATAGAATTTTACGGCTTCGTTATGTTTTCTTTGGTTCGAATCATTTCAAAACGAATTACATAAATTAGAAAATAAAATTGGTTGCAAATAAGATATGATCATATAAATGGAAAGGGGATAGATTAAAATAGGGCTGGGTTTATCCATCTAAATCACATACTTTTTACTTTTTTTTAATTCGAAAATCAAAAACTATTGATTTTTAATATAACTTGTTTCTGTGCATTAATTTGTTTCTGTGCATTAATGAAAGCTGTAAACTATACAAGTTTATTTTGTTCTTGACTAGGGCTAGGAAAAAAATTAGAACCCAAAAAACCGATCCAACAAAAATAATACGAAATCCAAATCAAAATATAACTGGTTAAATATTCAAATGAATTCAAAATTTTGGTATCTAAATAAATAAAACTAAATTCGAACAGAACCAAAATAATTTAGGTATCTGAATATATCAGAATCATATTTACATATTCGAATATATTAGTTATTTATATATTTAATATTTAAAAATATATCTAAAACTTATAAGATATTTTGAAATTATCTAAAATATTTGAAAATAATTAAAAAGTAAATACCTAACAATACTCATACACCAAAAATACTTAATTTTTTTTTCTTGATTCTCCATCCAAATATTCAAGACAAACCAATTATTATGTTAAGTTTAGATATTTTGGCATACAGTAGTTTAATTTATATGTTATATATTATTTTATTTTTAGATTTTGAAAAATTGAAATTAAATCTTAATTTAAAATTATAAAATTATAAAATAATTTAAACAGATTATCCGGACCCGAACCAAACTCGTAAATGTCTGAACCAAACCCGAATCAAAATTTTAAATATCTGAATGAGACCAAAATCTTTAGTCCCAAAACTCTGATAGATCCAAGCCGGACCTAAATGAGTATCCGAACACTCACCTTTATTCTCTTGACTATCCAAATAGACAAATTCATTATGGCTTTCCTAAGAGAGCCGAGCTCAAAAACTTCGAGAAACAGAGAACTCTGCTTGTTTAATTCTTCTAATAGATGGGAACTTTCTCCAGTGAGTTTATCTCTGTTTCTCCATCACGAGGAAGCAGATGGTTCACAAAATTAAAGACATGTAACATGACAAGAATAGTCTTTTGATCTTTCTTTACACAAAAAACTGTACGACTTGACTAATACCCAAAGTTTTATCATCTACGGATCTACCTACCGGTCTTTGCTAGTTGTCTTTGCATGCAACTAGGGTCTCCCACATTTCTCGGTTTATTTACACATTTTTGGATTCAAAAGACGACTTGACTAAAAGTAAGCTTTTTACCCATAACATTTATTCAGACCATAATTTTTTTTTCTCTAAAATGTACTATATGAGTTGACAGTGACGCAAACCAAACAAAGACCACAACCCATTAGTCACAACTGTCACGTAAAGGAGAATTTTCTTCCAGAGACTTATGCATGAAACTAAGGTCTCCCACATTTGTCTGTTTCCTTCAGAATTTTCAACGCAAAAAACCGTGCCAAGGCTCTACGGTTGCTATATAAGAAGCTCGTTAGAATGAGCGGTTTCACGATAGACTTGAGAGAGAGTGAGATAAACAAAAAGAGAAGAAATGGGTAAGAACAATACCAAAATCATCATCACAGCTCTTGTGATGGTTGTAACCGCTGCGATGATGATTGAAGAAGCTAAGAGCACTCCCATATGTGGCGTCGACACAAACGACTTACAGAAATGTCGTCCAGCTGTCACCGGAAACAACCCACCACCTCCTACTCCTGAATGCTGCGCGGTGGCCAAAGCCGCTAATCTTGAATGTCTATGCCCGTTCCTCTCTAGGTCCGGGCTTGACCGATCAAAAATTAAGGCTCTAGGGGCCAAATGTGGCATTACTAACAGTCCGTCCTGTTTGCCATGGTAATATTCAAAAGTACCATTAAAATGATTCTAAACTGGTTTGAGTAAAGAGTAAAAGTCTTACATTTATTTGCTTGTTTTTCCTCTAACACGCAGAATGAAGAACTAAGCTGGAAGGGACATATGCCGCCCTGCTGCAAGATTAAGTCTCTAAGTTATAATATGTCTTTTGATGTTCTATTCGAATAAATCACCAGCTTTTGCAATTGTTTTTCGGTCACCTTTCTAAATAAAAGACCAATGTTGTTCTATATATTTCATGAATACAATAAAGTACTTTTTCGGCTTAATTCATTGTGTTATTTTTTTTTTTTAATTCATTGTGTTATACTTTCTTGAATATCCAAAAACTAACTCTTCATGCCTCTTCCCTGCAATAAACCCGAAAACACACACACACACATATATATATATATAGTTGCATAAACGTTTGAGTTAACTGCTTCGAAGCATCTATTTACTCTATTAAAACAGAGTTTTTGTATGTACTGATACAAGTTGTCATTTAAATTTGGACTCTTTCTAGAATATTACAAACAAATAAATAATACAGCCATATAGTTGATTGGACCGCATTATTTAAATCAAACTATATGTAAACGAAATTAATAAAAAAATTAAATTGTTACTTTCATGTGTTTAATATTTTTTTTTAAATTCCATTATTAATCACTTATTTAAATCATATACTTAAAAATGTTAATGTATTTTAATTAAATAACAATCACTCTGTTTTGATAAAATTCAATCGTAAGTTTTTATTTTATTTTAAATTAAATGTAAAGAAAAACCAAAAATCAAATCTAAAAACTAAAAACGCGGACTATATTTTTGTTTTTTTCTTTATAAAATAAACTACTGCAATTGTTTTTTTAAAATGTTATCTTTTCAATTTTAAATTAGATGTTTGATTATTTGGGATTTGTTTGTTGGTAAATCAGTTTATACTAATTCAACAGTCTAAAAACTAAAAAACCAAAACCAAAAAAAAAGAAAATCAAAAATAGAAATTTAAAAACTAAAAATTAAAAACCAAAATCTAAAACAATTTTTTTTTAAAAAAACTGAAACTAAAAACTAATGCAAACCAATCATAACCACAAATTTGGACTACTAATTTTATGCTAAAACATATTTTAAATAAAGAAAAAATTTAATTATATAAATTTTAATCATAAAAAAAAAATTCTGCGTTTTCCAAGCGCGGATCAAAAGCTAGTTAAGATTTAAGAGTATATGTTTCAAGTTTCAACATATAGAAATATGCATGTATGTCCAATAAAACTACATTATCACAAATGCCTGCAGCATAGAGAAGTCAAACAAGAAAATTTCTTGTGAAAGAAGCATGATGAAAAAGAAAGAAACATCTCGAACAAGTCATCTATTGAAGTGAAGACCGGGTCCTTGGTTAAGCTGAATTGTTCCTTTCGCTGGTTCAGTATATTTGTTTCCGGTTTAGCTCATATGTATTGTATATAAACACTTTGGACTGTAAACGGTAAGATTAGCAGATCAATATACATTTTCCTAACAAACTTCATCTTCTCCAAAGTTCTATCTCTCCATTGAACTCTGTGTCATGTTATATATGATGCATAATGCGAACATTATAACGCCTCTGAAGAAACAATATTTGACAATAGTGCTTAATGAAAAACATTTTATGGCGTTTAATTATCCTTTAGAGATTGCACATGTTTTGGAGTTTCAATGATTTTTACCATTGATGGATACTTTTCCAGTGATATTGTCTTCTATATTAGTTGATGGAGACTTTTTCAGTGATATTGTCTTCTATAGTCACTGAGAAGTAAAAAAAGGCTCATCCATATAAATCACAAACTTTTGTAATGATTTTTAATATAATTTGTGTACATAGAAAACCATGCTCTACGTTAAATGAAAATGGTAAACTACAAGTTTATGAATCATTATCGCTTTCCCAAGGAGAACCAAACAAAAAAATTGAGCAAAAACAGAGAAGAGAACTGTTCACTTGTCACGATAATGAAGGAGTAATAGTTTGTACTTTTGTGTTTGAATTCATAGAAGTTATGAAACTTTCACCCGTGAATTTATCCCTATTTCTAGTCTTGTGGCTTGCATCATGAGGAAGTTGATGGTTCAAAAAATCCAAGACATGTTGGGACATGACAAGAATAGTCTTTTGGACTTCTTCTTACACAGAAAAAAATTAGTTATTCAAAATAATCTCACTTGTCTAGTTAACAAATAGTCAAAACCTCTCAGTTCGTTCCCCTGACCCCCGTACCCGCCTGACCCACCTCCCCGTTATCTCCCCACAACTTTCCCCTGTTATCTACCACTACAACTAATTCCAGATCTGGAACTATCAACTCTTCTTCTCGCAAGAAGCAGAGTACTTTCACTGCAAGGGCTTCTTTTACTCCGGCCACTACTACTTTTGCTCCAAAAGATTTTCTTTTCGGAGGTTTAATGAGCAACACAACTATCTCCATCACTGGTTCTGGAACTTTGGATACCCTCTCAACAAATAATCTTCAAGACCAAACCCAAAAGTTCACTACCCTTCTTCCTAAACACTCTTCTTCTATCCACACAAATAGAGCCTTATCCATCTCCAACCCAAACCCTAACCATTCACCCACAAATATGGATATTGATACTATATTTACTACTACTTCTGAGAAACCTTCTTTTTCCCAAGTTCAGAACCCACTCCTACCCTCCCCTGGCACCAACCCTCCTCCAGCGACTGAGCCTCCCATCAAACAGCCGGCTCTCTCACTGGTTAAGCGTATTAGAGCTTCTGAAAACAAAACACTCACAAAGTTTGCACCTGTGGCTTTTTCAACATCTAGAAGACCGAGAATCACCATCCCAGACGCAGTCTTCCAAAAAAGAGCAGAGATTCACAAGGATTTCATCATATGCTACTTTAACGGGAAAGCCCCGCCATTTAGTCAAATCCAGAGTGTATTTAACTACATGTGGGGAAAAGGAAGAAGATTAGAAATCCATAACATCCCCTTGAATAATTCTAATTTGGTAAGAATCCCAAGTGAATACCTCAGGAGAAAGATACTAGAGAAGAACATTTGGTATGTAGGTGATTCCATGTTCCATACGGCCTAATGGTCTTCGGGCCACTCCAAAGAGACTCCCCCTCTTAAAGCCATCAAGATCTGGACTCATTTTGAAGACATCCCTCTTGACTTGAGACATGAAGAAGGATATAGTCTCATTGGTGGCCTTGTGGGTGACCCGAAAGAGGTTGATGACTTCACTAAGAACCTCGTCAGTTTCTCTATGTCGCATATCAAGGTCGAGGTGGACCTTACTATCCCTCTTCCATCTGTTGTGGAGTTTGAACGCGAAAGTGGAGAGGTGGTAGAGCTAGCAGTCACTTATCCTTGGGTTCCTCCGACATGCTCTCATTGCCATGAATTGGGCCATATAATGCGTAATTGCCTGCATTACATGCCTCCGCCTTCTCCTCCGGGCGCTGTTCCAACTGGTCAAAAACAGGCTTATGTAGCCAAGACCCCTGCAAAAAAAGAAAAAGAATCATCAGCAAACCTCCAATCCGTCTCATAAAACGTCAACTAATCCAAAAACTAGTGACCCTGCTACTACTACATCAACAACCACTACTTCCTCATCAACCAACCCACCCATCAACCTAAACCCTGTTACTACACCCTCAAAAACCGCTACTCCCTCAAACTTTAATCCTCCCTTAAACCTTGACCATGTCCATCTCAATTAACTAAACCAAAACCCTCCCACCCGTTCCAACCTCCCAATATTTAACAATCCTCCTCCTGCCCCCTCCTCTTTCTCTTCACCTATTCATGCTTCTAGGCCTTCCCTCAAACGGTCTCGTTCATCCCCCACTCTCTCTCCTCCCCCATGCTCTAGAAACTAAAACCCCTTTGCCCTCCCAAACTCCCTCCCTGATCGTACTAACCATACCAACCTTTTGTCTTCCAACCCCTTCTCACCTCTTTTACTAAACTCTGACCCTTCTACTTTTGCTACTGGTGGTCATTCCGTTCCTCTGGGAGATCACTCTTTACCTTCTCAATGAGTGTCGAACTCTTTTTTTGGAATGTCAGAGGTCTAAATGACCCGGCAAAGCATAGACCCTTTTCTTCTTTGCTTAACTCTAACAAACCTCTTTTTGGTGCTATTCTAGAAATCACATATTAAGGAGCCCTCTTTAAACCCTCTTTTATCTTCACTCTGTCCCAACTGGCTTTACTCTTCCAATCACTTATCTGATCCTGATGGGCGCATAATTTTTATCTGGAAAGACTCTCTTAAAGTATCTATCATCTGCCAAAGCCGTCAGAGTATCACTTGCAAGATAGACTTCCCTAATCAGCCGTCCATTTACTACACTGCTGTATATGCATCCAACTTGACTGCATACATATCTGATCTCTTGGCATAACTCATTCACCTTCATGCTACTCGAACTCTGGATTCTGTAAATTGGGTTCTAGGAGGTGATCTAAATCAAATCATGCACCCCTCTGAGCACTCTTCTCCAGCAGTGACTGCCCTTGATCACCAAATGTACCTAATTAGAGACTATATGACTCAATTGGGTTTGTTTGATCTTCG
>JABAYD010022105.1:0-12976 GCA_014822095.1 Diplotaxis tenuifolia
GCTTGAATTGTTTTGTCTCTTGAGTTACCTTCTGCAGTACTATATTGTAGTGTCATCTTTGTTAAAGATGGATCAAGAGAGAACAATGTTTGCTGAATACTGCCTTTATTGACTTGAATCAAAAGCTCTGTGTTGCCAAAACAGAGTTACAACGATGGTCTTATATAGACCTTATGATCGAAATAAAAATAAAACAAACTACTCCTACTAATCAGCAGATCCATACTTATCTCCACTAACTTATTTTAGCTTGATCCTAAAGACTCAGAAAGTAGTTGTGATTTGGTCTTTGTGACTTGGTCTTCAATTCCTCCCCTAAACTGGAAACACTCTTATCTTCCAGTTTAACCGTTCTTCACTTCAACTTCCATGTATCCTCCCAGTTCACGCAAGAAGTGGAACCTTACTTGAATATGTTTGCTTCTCCCATGAAAGGCAGGATTTTTGGACAGCTTGATAGTAGAACTGTTGTCGCAAAACAGAACTGTCCTCTCCTCTTGTTTACACCCAATTTCATCCAGCACATTTCTCAACCATACGGCCTGACACGCACCTGCTGCAGCTGAGACATACTCTGCTTCAGTTGTTGATAGAGTCACTATAGGTTGCTTCCTTGATGCCCACGAGATCGCTCCTCCACCGTTCATGAAGACATACCTGAAGTGCTCTTTCTATCATCTTCATCTCCAGCGTAATCACTATCAACAAAGCCCACCAATTCCTCCTTGTTGCCGGACTGATACTGTATCCCATACTCCATTGTACCTTGAACATACCTCAGAATCCTCTTCACAGCAAGAAGATGTTGCTCGGTTGGTTTCTCCATGTACCTGCTCACAAGGTTGACTGAATAGATGAGGTCAGGTCGCGTAGCAGTGAGGTATCTTAGGCTTCCAACCATCTGCTTATACAATGTTGCATCAACTTGTGAACCTTCTCCTTCTTTAGTAAGCTTGCAGCCTTGTACTGTTGGATTCCTGACAGAGTTACACTGCTCCATGCCAAACCTCTTCAACACTTAACTCGCATACTTCTTTTGGTTTATGAAGATCCCTTTCTTGTCTTGTGTTACTTCAACGCCAAGAAAGTACTTCATCTTACCTAGATCAGACATTGCAAACTCCTTCTTCATTGATTCCTTGAACGCTTCTCGCATGCTCATAGAACTGCTTGTGTAAATCACGTCGACAACGTACACGCTTACAATCAATACGTCGTTGCCTTCAGCCTTCACAAATAGAGTGTGTTCACAGTAACACTTCTTGAACCCCTCCTTCTCAAAGTATCCCTCGATCTTACTGTACCAAGCTCTTGGAGCTTGTCTTAGCCCATACAGAGCCTTGTTCAGCTTATACACCTTTCCTTCTTCATTCTTTACCTCAAAACCTTTAGGTTGCTCAACGTACACATCTTCCTTGAGCTCACCGTGCAGGAATGCACTTTTTACGCCTAGTTGATGCACACACCAACCTCTGTGAGCCGCAATGCTGAGTAGTAGTCGGATTGTATCCCATCTAGCAACAGGAGCGAATACTTCATAGAAATCAACACCATGAGTTTGATGAAATCCCTTGGCCACCAATCTCGCTTTGTGTTTATCAACTTTTCCTTTTTCATTCAGCTTGGTCTTGAATATCCATTTAACACCAATGACCTTAGAACCCTCTGGCAGCTCCACTAACTCCCAAGTATTATTTTCTTCTATCGAACTCATCTCAGCTTCCATCGCTTGCTTCCACTTCTCATGATGCACGACTTCTTCAAATTTCTCCGGATCTCCTATCTCAGTTACCATCACCATCAAGTCTTCTTCTTCCTCCATGAACAGACCCATCTCATAGTCTCTCATCCAGACAGGTCTTGTCTTGCTTCTACCAGTTCTTGTTCTCTTAGACCCTTCTGCTTCTTCTTGCACTGGATTGTTGTTTTCGTTCTCATCTTGAGGTGGTGTTGGAGGTGTTGGTGGATTATCTTCTCCTTCCTCAGCTTCATTTTCTTCTCCATTGTTTCCTCCTACTGTTTCTGTTGGAGCTTGCTCCTCCCCTTCATCGATGAATTGTTCATCTTCATCATTCACTTCCCAGTCCCATCGTTCTCCCTCATCAAATCTTACGTCTTTACTGATCAGGATCTTCTTCTCCTCAGGATCATATAAGCGGTAACCCTTTGATTCTTTGCTAACCCCAAACATCACACATTTGATGCTCTTCTCATCTAACTTCACGTGTCTTTCATATGGAATGTGTGCATATGCAATGCACCCAAATACGCGCAGGTGATCCACGGATGGCTTCATACCACTCCACTTCTCAGACGGTGTGATGTTTCCGAGTATGGCTGTGGGACTTCGGTTCAGTATGTGTATTGCGTACTGCGTTGCTTCAGGCCAGAATATGATAGGTACCTTCATACCAAATAACATGCATCACAACATGTTCATTAAGCTCCTATTCTTCCTTTCGTCCACACCGTTCTGTTGGGGTGTGTACGCAGTTGTAAGCTGTCGCTTGATCCCATTGTCTACACAATACTGCTGAAACGTCTTTGAGTTGTATTCACCACCTCTGTCAGACCTGAGACACACCAGCAGCTCACCACTTTCTCTCTCAGCAGCTACTCTGAACTCCTTGAATGTCTTAAAAGCCTCTGATTTCTCTACTAAGAACGATGTCCAACACTTGCGACTATAATCATCTATAAAGTTGATTATATACATCTTTCCGCTTGCTGAAGTAGGTGCTATAGGTCCGCAAATGTCAGTGTGAACCAGCTCCAGACATCTACTCGCTCTCCACTTGCTCTGCTTGCGAATGTTTGATCGAATTTGCTTCCCTTTCATACACACCTCACAGACTTTTCTTTTGCTCGCAAGTTTTGGCAAGCCCAGCACCATGTCTTTGTCCGCCATTGTTGTCAGGTTGTCGTGGCTGAGATGCCCAAATCTGCAGTGCCAAATCTCATTTGCATCTCCAACGACAGTCATCAGGTTTTGTGCTTCTCCAACACCATCTCTCTCTTCCTTTGCACGTATTATGAACATTCTGTTCCTGGACATTGTTGACTTCATGATCATCCTCCTCTGTTTCTTGTGCCACACTTCACACACATCATCATCGATCACAATTCTCAGTCCTTTTTGTTGCAGCTGGCCAACACTCATCAGGTTGTTCTTGACCCCTGGTACATAGTATACCGAGGTTATAATTTGGAAGATGCCATCAATCTCTAGTCTCAAGTTCCCTCTTCCCTCGACTAGCATCTTCCTGTCATCTCCAAGTTTGACTTGATGTTGATAGCTCCCATCAAAGTCCATGAACCACTCCTTCCTGCCACACATATGGTTGTTGCATCCAGAGTCAAGATACCAAATGTGTCTTTCTTCTGGTTTCATCACATCACTTTGCGCCATTAGGAGTAAGTCATCCTCCAACTCAGCATAGTTTGCATTCCTTTCCCATGTGGGACATTCATTTTTGAAGTGACCCATCTTGTGGCACTTGTAGCATTCGATGTTGTCTTTGTTGAAACTGGTGCTGCCTCTGCCTCTTACTCCTCTACCACCACGGTAGGAGTTCCTTCCTTGAGAGTAGCCACCACGACCTTTTCCTCCTTCCATCTTGAGCACTTGTTCTTCACTCGAATGTTTGCTCAGGTTTTGCTCATGTACGAGCAGCGAGCTTTGTAACTCATCCACAGTTATCTCAGTGATGTCTTTCGACTCTTCAATGGCACACACCACATACGTGTATTTCTCGACCAGAGTACGAAGTATCTTCTCGACCACCTTGGCGTCAGGTATGTCCTCTCCTAGGTTTCTCATGTCGTTTGACACCATCATGACTCTTGAGAAGTATTCGGTAATAGAGTGCCCATCCTTCATCTCCAATACCTCAAAGTTTCTCCTCAACCTCTGAAGTTGTGAACTTTGAACTCTCTTGTTTCCCTGGTATTTGTTCTTCATGGAGTCCCATATGTCTTTGGATGTCTCCTTCTTCACAATTGTTTTCAGTATCGTCTTGTCGATAGACGCAAAGAGGTAATTCTTCACCTTCAGATCTTTGAGCTTCTGTTCAGAATGCTCCATCTGCTGCGCTTCGGTCAGGACGGTATCTCTGTCGAACTGCACCATGCCTGTTTCCACAAGCTCCCACCATTCTTTGGACTTCAACAGGTTCTCCATGAGCATAGCCCAATGCTCGTAGTCTCCGTCGAATTTTGGTATTCTTAACTCTTTTTCACTCATCTCTTCTTCTCACCACAGGTTTGGATTCTTAGCTCTGATACCACTTGTTAAAGATGGATCAAGAGAGAACAATGTTTGCTGAATACAGCCTTTATTGACTTGAATCAAAAGCTCTGTGTTGCCAAAACAGAGTTACAACGATGGTCTTATATAGACCTTATGATCGAAATAAAAATAAAATAAACTACTCCTATTAATCAGCAGATCCATACTTATCTCCACTAACTTATTTTAGCTTGATCCTAAAGACTCGGAAAGTAGTTGTGACTTGGTATTTGTGACTTGGTCTTCAATCTTTGCACTAACACTGAGATGGAGAGTCAGAGGGAGAGAAGAAAGAGACGGAGCCGGAGAGAAGAACGTCGTCAACACCACCGGTCTCTCTCTCTCTCTCTCTCTCTCTCTCTCTGTGTTTTGAATATTTTTTTTGTTCTTGGTAAAGGAATGTGAAGAAGGCATAAGAGCAGAGGTGGTGATTCGTACTGCTGCATCTTGGACCCGTCTCGCCACCACTGCAACTACTCGTTAACCTTCCTCTATTAATAATAAGAATTAAATTATGCTGATGTATTTACCAAAAGATTCAGTGCTGCTGATATTAACCAATAGTAACTATATATAACCAAATAATCAAAAGTAATAATATTACTCTATTCGTGCTGCTGATGTATGGTTAATGTGTAATTAAATGATGTGAAATATTATTTATAAAGATAACTAATGAAGCAATTAAAAAGAGTGAGAACATATATGTACAAGATATAATAAAACTCTTCAAGATAGGTAAGTTATGTTTTGTACTTTTATAAAAAATGATGTCAAATTATTATGAAAAGGCAATAAATGAAATAATAAGAATTAATTAAAAATAGAATGAAAATGTGTAAAAAAAATTTTAAAATAGAAAAATATTGTTTTGTACCTCAGTTTTAATAGAATAGTAGTAAAAGTAAGCTATCATATTGTAAAAGTAATTCTAAGGGATGGAATTATTTTTTTGAATAATTTTAATTTGCACCGTAAAAACAACACTACCACACCAGACCCTTGACCTCCGTCAGAATAATAAAGCAAATGGTTGTTAGTTTTGATTCATTTTCAAGTGTTAAAGGATATATAAGCTACGAAGAAACCAAGTTCGATAAATATACACCCTTGAAACAAAGACGGATAACGATGAGCTATAAAAGAACAAAAACTTAGAAGGGTACAGAAAACACTGACATAGGCCAAGAGGCAACCCCGAGTTCAACAAGCTTGGCGTCCGAAGGGTTTCTCAAGATCTTGACTCCATGAACATCAGTGGGAATCTCTGGAGCGAACACCGAATCACAATTTGGTTCCATAGTTGAATTGAAATTATCACTAAATGAAAACAAAGACGAGACTATTGTGTGTGGTTTGTAGAGAGTTCTTGACATGTATGTATACGTATTATCGTTGCGTGACTTAGACATAGTAAAAATGGTTTAAAAATAAATAAATAATAACAATGACGTAGTAGGGTACATTTCCGAAAGTGATATCTGGGTGTAGAGCGTTCTTGACGAGATATGTGTGGTTTGTAGAGAGTTCTTGGTATGTATGTACACGTATTATCGTTGCGTAATAAAGACGTAGTAAGGTACATTTTCGAAAATGATATCCTAAAAACGTTTTGGGGAAGGTTTCGTTTACTAGGGTAAAAATTAACAAAATTCGATAAACTATAAAATAATGATTTTCAAAAATGTATGCATATACATCATAGATAATATACAAATAATCACGATAGTTTAATTAGGTTTATCTTAAATTAAAACCGCACGAGGATCCTCTGTCTGTTTATTTTATCATTAAACCAAACTAAAATAAGGTACGACTAAACAAATATATTAAGGGTAAATTTATTAATATAATATTCCTTTTATCCTATTAACATAATTTTATATGTATCATTATTATTTTCTTTTAAAAAATAAACATGTTAATACAGAAACCAAATAATGATCATGATAAATTATTTAGAAAAATTTAAATCGTATATTTATTTTTAAAAAAAATAATGATACAAAAGAGTAAAATAAATTCATGAAATCAGTACCAATCTAAAAAATTAAATTTTATAAGTCGCGATATATATATTTTCACAATCTGCATAGCTTTAAATCAATCAAATTTTAAGATTCATAAACTCTATATAAATTCATTTCTCAATAATACCCCTCCTCCCATTCTTTACTTAAGTCTTTGACCACAATTCACATATTTTCTTAACGAATGTAAATTCACAATCTCTGTAACCAAATATTCTAAATCATAACTCAAAAATTAATTAATGAAAATCTGTTTTATGTTAAATATAGAATAGTTAGATATTTTTGTGAATAATGAAATATAGTCTTGTTTATTATTTCTAAAATTGTCAAAATAGTATATAAATTCAGAAGCGTAATTAACTGATTTTTCGGCTAAATCCTTATATATATATGTATGTATTTATTTATTTCTTTGCGTTATTAACCACCCATAACAAAATTTAGATTTTATTTTTATCGAAGGAATAGACTTCCCAACAGCTAGACAATAAAGTTGAAGAAAATCTACCCAAAGAACCAAAAAGCAGAAGATGTGGTTGCTAGTCTAGTACTGGTGATAGATGACACATCCCATATTTTGGTTGTTTCCTAGTGACATGTCAATTTTCAGTTAATATAATTTGTAAGGGACAATAACATAGAATCTTTTTGAGGACAATAATTGTCAAAAACAGTTTCTGGTAAAACAAAGGGGTGAATTAGCTATCTAATTATATTAGGCAAAAAAAATACGACTAAATAAAGAATATACTCACCTGAAAACAAAATTAGTGAATAAACATAACTACATATTAAATAATTTTTAGCCATGATTTTTCGTAACAGGAGATATTCGAAAGCTATATCGAACGACTACATAAAGAATATAGTCATATAGAAATGAAATTAGGTGAATAAACATAACAACATATTTCTTCAGTTCCATTTTAAATGTATTTTTTATGATTATACACACAAATTAAGAAAATATTTACTTTTACATATTTTCAAAATAAAAACATTATTGCTTATTTACTTAACTACATTTTAACTAATAAAAATAAAAATAAATGTAATAAATTATGCGTTAAAATTATAAAATAATACTTATTTTGAAACAATTTTTTTCTCTACATCGGCATCTTAATTGAAACGGAAAGTATTAAATAATTTATTCAATGTTTTCTATTTATATAGGGTATTCCAAGTATATGGAGAAATTTATACTAATTTTTAGTTGGAGGTGAAATTCCCAAATATATTTTCTCTTTAGGTATGTAAATAAACTGAAAGCAAAGGTTTCATTCTGTATGGGTATCTACGAGTAGTGTGACAAAATTTTAAGCATTAGGTGGATCGAACCTAAAATATATTAACATCCCAAATTTGTTTCCTTATTACTGTACCACAAAATTCAGTACATATAAACATATAAAAAAAAAAGAAATAAATTATTTTATCCATGTTGCTGATAAGTTTGCATTGTATTGAATGTGTCAAAACTGTTTAACATACAACCAAAATGATCTTATTAGGAGGTTTTAACAACTAACCTATAAATTTTGGTCAAACCTAAAACTAACTTCTTGTTTATCCAATAGTGTTTTACCTTAAACTTTTCCTATTTTCCCTAGTTTTCTCAACTATTTGCAAAAGTGTAATTAAAACTTAATTTTTTTTATTTTCGAAACTCTAAATATCAAAAATTCCCTATGAAATTAGAGTTGTTAATGCTTATGAATTCAATTCCTTTCTACTTTTTCTTCATTCTACACCAACAAATCTTCATCTCCTCTCATTTCCATTCCAATTTCATCTAACAAAACTTCATAACTATCATTTTCACAAACACCAATTTCACATTTTCGTGATTTTTCAGTAAAAAATCGTATTAGTTGCTTTTTTGCTCATATTTGAAGGTTTTACGGTGGAAAAAGTTGGAAACGAGCTTTACATCAAAAAAAGACAACTATTTATATGGATTTCTTCACTTTTCAAATTTGTGTCGCAACAGTAGATTATTTTATGTCTACGCATATATTTAGACTGACGAAGCAGTTTACTAGTCGATGCACATGTTAGTTTTGCAATTGACCAAAATAATTGTTTATGCAAAGTAGACTTCAATATAGATCTACATATTTACCTTTGAAAACAAAACAAAACAAAAATTGGTAGATTTCATCATAGGTTTATATAAAAGAGGTTAATTTTGCAATTGACCAAATTTTTGACTTTAAATAGTAGACTTCTTCGACAATCTGCAAAGCATAGACTGCTATGAAAGTCTGCAAAGGGGTCTGTTTTGCATTTGATCAAATTTTTATTTTCTTTAATAGGTTAGTTTTGTGTTTGATTAAAACGTTAAAAAATTGACCAACTATTAATTATAGTGTAGGCTTCAGCTACAGTCTATTAATCTAAAAAACGTAGACTACATAAAAAGTCTACTATTTTATTTTATTCAAACACAAAAATAACATGTTGGATTTAAGAGTACACTTCATATACGAAATCTACATTTGCGTAGACGACTATTTACGTCTACTTTCGAAAGTGAAATTCTAGATGAATATGGGTCAACTCCAAAACTAACATTTTTGTTCTGTAGACTGAAAAGAAACTCTACGTGTATAAACAGTGAAAATAACCACTGAATTTTGTAATTGCAAATACTAATACAAACTGTAGATCTATATTACAGTCTACAAATGTAGATTAATACGAATGACTACTGCGTTGTAAACTAACGTTGAGGTCTACGTTGCAAATTTTATTAAAAGTGAATCAGTGTATTTTTCATCAAGTTTTTTCACGATTTTATTATTTTACAGTGTTTGGTAGATGATTCTAATAGTCATAAATGATTTTCAAAAATAATATGTTATAATTATGAAACTATCAAATTTTTGGTTAGACAATATAGTTAGCTAATAATTGTAAACTTCCTTGAACGTCTACTTCTGTAATTTTACTAAACATGAAATATTTGTTCGCTAATTTGTATCACTTTTTTGTTTTGCATGGTGGCAGTCTTGACTAAAAAATTCCAAGATGAGGGTAAACAAACCGCGGAAGCTGCACAAGGATTATAGTTGCTTTTAATGCAAACAACCAAGCCACACTCGTCCTATTTTTCCAGGATAAACATGTCTCCAAATTGTCCAAGATAAACATGTCTATGTCTTATGTGTTGAATTTATATTGTGTTTGTGAATCTTTGAGTCACTGGTATGTGCAAAACTTCTATTCTGTTGTGTTTGTGATGAACTTATGTTTAATTTGTAGGCTTCTTCTGTATTGTTATGTAGAGTTAAACTAATATCATTTCCGTAATGTAGATTTTTTTTTAAAGTATTTACAAAAAACACATAAATTTTTCTTAGTCTACAAGAAAGAAAGTAGACAAACACTAAAGACTACTCTCTTTTATTGCTTTGGAATTGTATTGATCCATGTTATTAGTCTCTTTTATGTTCATAATCTATAAATTTGCTACAAAACAAATTTGCATATTACATAACTTCAACACATTCAAATTGTGTGTGTTAGTTATTATTTTAGCTTATGGTGGTTGTACTTTTTGGATGATTAGAGTATTTTCTAAAAATTTGATTGCTAACAAAAATTAATAATATCATACAAATGCAACACAATTAAAAATGAATATAGTTTTTATAGATTATTAATCAGAAAAGATATTTAAAAATTAATATTTTGTAAAGATAAATTATTACAGAGCAATTTATTTAAAAATCTAGAGTGCTTAATTATTCATAATCTTGATATCTCAAATAGAGTCTTAGAAAAAAAAACCTGCAAAATAAGATTAAATTATGAGAAAATATAAGATAAACATATTCAAATCATATTTTAATAGACTTCTCATGAAGTCTACTTAAATTTTATGGTTTAACAGATTATTAATAAAGTGTACTAGCCTTAATTTTAGATAGAATTCATGCTACTAGACTTCACACTACCCAAAACTTTTCAGATCTAGAAGTACAATTACAAAATTTGAAAATAGTTTTTTTCTGAAAAATATTTCAAAATAGTGTTTTAACTTAAAACAGTAGCAAAGCAAAAACATAGAGCTTGTATCAATAAATTTAGTATTATATCAAAAATACAGATTTAAAATGAATGATGTTAATCTTACATTTTTTGAAGATGATTTGAAAACTTTGGAAGAGAATACCTACAAAATAAGAAAATTATGAGAAAAATATAATACAAAAAAATTAAAATCATATTTGAATAGATTTCTAATCAAGTCTGCTTAAAAGTTAAGATGAATAGACTTCATTTGTAGTCTACTCAAACTGAAAATTTTTAAAGCTGAAAAATATATATATTAAAAACATGAAAATAAATTTAAATGTAACAACTTTAGAAAACATAATTTGTAAAATAAATTAGTGGTAAATTATAGACATATAGTTTGAATATGTAACTTTGTTTAAATATAAATACAAAAACACACAGTATAGATGTAAATCTTACCTTTTTTGGAGGAAGAGATAAAAACCATGGAAGAAAATACCTACAAAATAAAGATAAAATATGAAAACATAAGACAAAAAAAGTTATAACTTTATAGACTTCTATTGAAGCATGCTTAAAATTTAAAGCTCGTAAACTTTATTAGAAGTCTACTATATGAGATAATTTCCAGATCTAGAAAAAATCTATACATTTGAAAATGTGAATCTTTCACTTTTGGAAGGAGTAGATAAAAACCATGGAAGAAAATATCAACAAAATAATGATAAAAATATGAAAAAAAAAACATTATACAAAAAAAATTAAAAGTCACCGCTATTTTTGTAGATTTTTGTTTGTAGACTTCATTAGAAGTCTAGTATATCGGATAATTTTTATATCTGAAAACTATGTACATGTGAAAATTTGAAAAATATTTTTTTAATATGAATAAAACGTCAAAGTAGAATTTATAAGATAAAATATTAGCAAAATAAATGCACAGAGATTGTATTTATAACTTATTGGAATATAAACATAAAAATATAATTTAAAAATCTATAGATCTAAGACTCACATTTATAGAGTGGAAGCTCATAACCATGAATGAAACTACAAACACAAGATAATATTGTGATAAACATATGATAAAAATTAAGAAACTAAAAAAAAAAGCATTTTCACATTGAAAGAATGTAGCGAGAAATAACAGAGTTTTAAAGAGAAGGGAGAGAGTTTTAGAGAGAAGTGGAAGTATTTTTAGAAACTTGTGCAGCCATTTTAGAGAGGGATTGTATAATTTTATTTATATAGGGAGACAAAAATTGTAACTACGTTAAAACTTTCAACAGTGTAGACTTCTCTTTTGAAGTCTACTGAAAAATGAAAATTTGGAGTAGACTTTATTCTACTTAGTAGACTTTTTGGAAATCTACTATGATTATTTCATTCTTGTTTTTTATTCTTTATTATTTTAATAATTTTAATATATATTTTATTTAATTTATTAATTTAATTCATAAAAACTCAGTTTAATTTTAAAATAATGATTTTTAAAATTAATGTAGACTTAAATGACATATACAGTGAAGTAGATTTTATTGTAACTCTACCAAACCCTAAACCACAAAACTCAAACCCTATTAATTTGCTTGATAACCAAAAAGTCTCATTTATTGTAGCAAATATCAAAATATACAAACTATAAACTACCCAACACTAGTTTGCAAATTTATGTCAGTAAATCAAAAAAATATCTCAATCTAAAATCTAACCATAAGAATTTACCCCCTAAAGACATATCATGCTAAAACATCTTTTGCTAAACCATAAACATTGTCCAACACATAGTTACCTAATCAATATATATTCTTCTAAACTGTTCAGTGATATCACATTTTAATTTATGTACCTCATATTGGTTCTTATATTGTTGATTTAAAAGAAAATTCACAAAAAAAAAATTATTTTCATAAATTTTTAAAACAAAATTATAAGATTAAATTATGATATAGACTTTATCATAAGTCTACAAAGCTGACTTTATGGAAGTCTACACATTGTAAACTTCTCTCTATTAAACGTAGACTCCGAAGGATAGAAACGTAAAATAACTTTCTGTTTTTTTTAATCATAAGGAGTAAATAGTAATTTTTCTACCTTTTTAAGTTAGTTTTGTATTTGATTGAATAAGGGGTCTTCTGAAAATATGTTTTGTGTTAGTTTTGGCGAATGTCCCTTTATTTTATATTATTAGCAATAACATTTACAACATATAAATATCATGAATCGCGCTCAATTTATTTTAAGTGTTTTCATAATTGGTTGTTATAAGGGAGGAAAAGAGAAAATATGGGATATATAGAGTTTGAACAGTTGCGAAAGAGGTGCTTGAAAAGAGGTGCTTGAAAAGTTGTTGAAAGGGGAGAAGAGTGAGGAAGATCCATAAGAAAGAAGGAAAACTTAGTGAATAAACTATACTATTATCACATAGTAAAAAAATTGTATTTAAAAGAATTGCTATATAAATTTTTTGTTATTCTTCATGGGAGATGTATTGTTCCAATTTGTGAGCAAACTTGAATCTAACGAATGGTGGTGTGCTACGTTTGCAACTGATGGAAAATGAGAAATAGTCATAGCTCATTGCTAAATTTTTGTTGTGAATGCAAACAAAGTCCCACATTGGAAG
>JABAYD010022106.1:0-16152 GCA_014822095.1 Diplotaxis tenuifolia
TAATCTCAAATCGTTTTGAAGTATTACCTTTTATTGTAGACGAAGCTTCGGTCTCTGGATCAGTCCATCTAAATTAACAAAGAGCGAGATAAATCATGAGGCTGCAACAAACACATAAAAGAACAAACATAAAAGGCTTTACCTTTCTGTTGATTTCGTATAGGAGAGAGGTGTTAAGTGATTCTTCATCTCAGTGAGGCGGCGAGGAGAGAGATGGAGGATCGACACCAAGAACCGCAGAGAGCTTCACCGTTGATTGATCATGGAGGCGGCGAGGAGAGAGATGGAGGATCGGCAGAGAGGACGGCGAGAGCTTCATCGCGGAGTCGCCGAAGAGACAGAGAAAGAGAGATACGAGGCAGAGCCGCAGAGTCAACGATTGTGAGAGACGAGGATATATCACCGTTGATTGATCTTGAAGGCGGCGAGGAGAGAGATGGAGTATCAAGAGAGAAGACGGCGAGACCTTCATCGCTGAGACACCGAGGAGACAGAGAAAGAGAGAGACGAGGAGAGCCGTCTGAGTCAAGGAGAGTGAGCGACACGGCGATCGACAGAGGAGAGAAGATCATCGGCGGCGAGAGAGATGGAGATCCGACAGAGAGGGGAATCGACGGAGTCACCGAGAGAGAAACACAAAATTGTGTTTCGGTTTCGAGAGAGAGAGAGAAGGAAACAGAGGCGAAGGCATGCACGGGTAACACGTGTCCCGCAAGCCCCGCTTCTTCTGCTTCTAATTAAGCTCCGCTTCCTCCTTAATTATTCCATTATTCATTTTTTAAAATTTAAAAAAAAAAAGCTAAGCAGCCCATTAAGCAGCTGGGTTGATCATGCTCTTAGCACGTCTCAAACTCAAGTGAGAGATGAGTGATGTAGTTTGGTAGCAGCGTTACTAAAGTGTAGTTGTGTGACAAGTGACAACTGACAAGTTACAAGTTGAGCAAAGCTTAGCCTCTCAGTTCCACTCCTAGACGCGACTGAGTCATTACAAAACTTATGAAAACACTTTTAAATAGCTAGTGTTATAAACATTAAAGACTTGAATCTTTTTATATCACCCAGATGATCATATAAAAAAAAGGGTGAAACTTCGTAAATTAGTTCTCCAGCAAAAATAAAGACTATGATTAATCTCCCTAAGAAAGTAATATTCTTTAATTATCCATTGATTCATTGAGAGGGTGGCATAGTGTGACCCATACTAGCAGTAGCAGGTGACCATAAATCAGCACCATTTGAGTTTTCAACGTGTACGGTGGACGAGATAGGTACTAGACACAGTCCTCTGCTTCTCAAGTCTCCTACTTTCCTCCTCGGTGTTACATCTTCCGTAACAACTCCGCCGTCCTAAACACCGGCAAGCCAGACCGAAAATCACTAAATTATTCAGAAAATTTAATATAATTTAAATAAAATAAAATAAAAAGAATCAGAGAGAGACTAATTACAAGAGAGTAGTTGATCAGGTAAGGAGTGCACAAGACTTGGATCTGGTCTTGTAAGAATTTGATGTAACCCATCGCTTCATGCAGCACAGAAGCTGCATCTGTCTGCCAAAGTGACAAAAATGGTTCGTTATTTCTCCTTCGATTCTCATCAGAAGTCAAGTTCAACTATTTAAGTGTTGTTATATTCTCTTTCATTCCTCTAAAATATTGTGTATATACCAGTCTCGGTTTAGTGTTATTTAGTTAACCAATATGGTTTACATGGTTTAGGTCTCCTTTAGC
This sequence comes from Diplotaxis tenuifolia, assembly GCA_014822095.1. NCBI lineage: Eukaryota > Viridiplantae > Streptophyta > Magnoliopsida > Brassicales > Brassicaceae > Diplotaxis > Diplotaxis tenuifolia. The sequence continues at coordinate 1,731 of JABAYD010022106.1, forward strand.
CTTAACCATGACTATATATTTGTAACTGATGTAACAAACTCATTCATTCAATTCAATTCATTCTGTTTATTCAATATGGTATCAGAGCAAAGACGTTCTCTTCCATGGCGATTTTGATTCTCCTTTCACCATGAGTCTTTCTCGATCTCAGATTCTTCTTCAGTTCATTCTTGATTTCATCTCTTTCGTGCTGGAGATCTACGTTTCCATCTACTTCATCCTCGCTATTCTTTCTGCATCTTAAATCATATCCTGATTCATCTTTGATTCGTCTCCTGTTTCGGCGATTTTACCGTTTCTTCATCATTTTCACCAAATATGAGCTCCAATCAAGCTCCGTCTTCTCATTTTATGGATCACTACGAGAATCCTTACTATCTTCACCATCATGACCATGCCGGACTTGCCTTAGTCTCTGATCGTCTTTCTTCTGGTGCGGAGTTCCATTCATGGCGTCGTTCGGTTCATATGGCTCTCAACGTGCGTAACAAACTCGGTTTCATTGACGGTACGATTCCTAAACCACCGGAAAATCATAGGGATTATGGATCTTGGTCACGATATAACGATATGGTAGCTACTTGGTTAATGAACTCTGTCTCGAAGCAAATAGGTCAGAGTTTGTTGTTTGTCTCTAGTGTTGAATTGATCTGGAAGAATATACTCTCGCGTTTTAACAAGAAGATGCTCCGCGTGTATATGAGATTGAACAGCAATTGAGTAGTTTGCAGCAAGGCTCTATGGATGTTAGTACCTATTATACTGCCTTAGTTACATTGTGGGAAGAATACAAGAACTTCGTTGAGTTGCCAGTGTGTACATGTGGTAGATGTGAGTGTAATGCAGCAGCGTTATAGGAAAATCTTCAACAGAGGAGTCGCATTACTAAGTTCTTGATGGGACTTAATGAGAATTTTGAACCAATTCATCGTCACATCTTGATGCTTAAGCACATTCCTCCTATTGAAGATGTTTTCAATCTTGTCATTCAAGATGAGAGGCAACGCTCCATTAAACCGTCTACTACGGTTAATGCTATCTTTCAGAGCTCTGGTCCTACCGAGTCTCAAGCAATGGCTCCAGTCTCTCAGAGTGATAATCCAGTGCTGGCTGCTACTCAAACCACATGTGGTTATCGTCCTAAGTCTAGGCCACTCTGCACTTATTGTGGTCAGTTAGGTATTGTTGTTGCTAAATGCTTCAAGCTCCATGGATATCCTCTTGGTCATCGTAACAACAGATCTACTACTCCTGCACCGGGTTATTCTTCATCACCTGGATTTGCACCGAGAGGTCAAACTAATTCTCAGCAACCTCGTCCTCAGGGTCAACAGAACTATCCTCGCTCTAACGTTGCTGCTAATGTTCTTAATGATCAAATGGGACAATCTCAGCCTTATGGTCAGATGGATAGAGATCAAATTCAGTCTCTCCTTCAGCAACTTCAAGCGTTTGTTGCTCCATCAGTCAATGCTGTTAGTACTCAACAATCTACGGTCAGTGAAAATGGATACATGGCTGCTCAATCTACATCTGGTACTGTCTCATTTCCTCATTCTTCCAATCTAAACTTTCCATTTCCATCCCCTAGCCTTCGTTTGGATAACAATATCCTCACTTTTCAACATCAATGTCTTTCTTCTCTTTCAAATGATATGCCTAATGATGCTTGGATAATTGACAGTGGAGCTACTACACATGTATGCTCAGATATATCATTGTTTAGTCAGATCTCTACCGTAGCTGGTGTCACAGTCTCTCTCCCTAATGGCATTACGGAATCAATTACTCATATTGGAACTGTGAAAATATCATCTTCTCTTGTGTTGAAAAATGTTTTACATGTTCCCTCATTTCGTTTCAATATCATTAGTGTTTGTAGTCTCTTACGTGATGATAACTTGTTTGCTCACTTTTATCCTGATAACTGTTTTATTCAGGAGTCTACTCAGGGCTTGATGATTCGTAGTGGCAATTTGATTCGCAATCTTTACGTTCTTATACATGTTGTTCCTGCTGCTTTGGATGTTTCTGCTTCTTTGGCTTTCTGTGGATCCTTGCAAGTTGATGGGAACCTTTGGCATCAGCGCCTTGGACATCCCTCTACTTCCAAGTTAAAGACTCTTTCTGGTACTATACCTATTACTACGTCTAGTTTACATAAGTGTGATGAGTGTCCTGTTTGTCCACTAGCTAAGCAGAAGCGTTTACCATTTGTTTCTCATTATAAAATGTCTCAAGCTCCTTTTGATTTAGTCCATATAGATGTTTGGGGTCCATTTGGAATTGAGTATGTTGAGGGATATAGATATTTTCTTACTTTGGTCGATAATTGTACTCGTGTCACTTGGGTTTATATGATGAAAAATATATCAGATGTTTTAACAGTTTTTCCCATATTTCTAAAGCATATTTCAACTCAGTATGGTTTTGTTCTCAAAGCGATTCGTAGTGACAATGCACCTGAACTAGCCTTTACTAAATTGCTTCAAGAACATGGCATTTTTCATCAATACTCTTGTGCTTACACACCTCAACAAAACTTTATTGTCGAACGAAAACATCAACATATTCTTAATGTTGCTTGGGCTCTGTTGTTTCAATCTAATGTTTCCATTGTCTACTTGAGTGATTGCATATGTACTGATGTGTTCCTCATTAATAGAACTCCATCTTTATTGCTCAATAAAGAGCCCCCTAATAAGATTCTCTTAAAGAAAGCTCCTGATTACATGTTCCTTAGATCATTTGGTTGTCTTTGTTATGCCTCAACATTGCTTAAAGATAGGAACAAGTTCACTGCTAGGGCTGATAGGTGTATTTTTCTTGGATATCCCAATGGTTATAAAGGGTATAAAGTGTTGCATCTAGATTCCAATGTTCTTTATTATTCGCAACATTGTTTTTCATGAAAATACTTTTCCATTTCTTGATACATCTTTTTCGGTTCCACCTTCTTTACACATATAGAACTATCATTCCTGCTCCTATTTCTGTTGAGATAGATTCTATGGTTCCAACATCTTTATTTCCTAATGTCACAAATATTCAACGAGAGACTGGGTCAGTAGCTACGGGACAAGGACGTCTACTCAGTGATAGACCTAAGCGCCATACTAGAGCTCCTAGTTACTTATCCCAGTATCATTGTGCTCTCACTCAGAGTAATCTCTCTCTTGCTCCTCTTTCTTCATCTAATATCAATGTTTCTTATCATATTTCTTCCTTTTTGGCCTATGATAAACTTCAGTCTCTTTATAAATCCTATGTCCTTTCCTATTCTCTTGAGAATGAACCAACATCTTTTAAGCAGGCCATGTCATCTCCTCATTTTCGCAAAGCCACAATTGATGAGTTACAAGCAACGGAGGCTAATAAGACATGGACAGTTGAGTCTATGCCTCCTGGTAAAAATGTTGTTGGTTGTAAATGGGTTTATACCATTAAATACAACTCTGATGGCAATATAGAACGCTACAAGGCCCGTCTCGTAGCCAAAGGTTTCACACAGCAAGAAGGAGTAGATTTCACAGATACCTTCTCTCCGGTTGCTAAGCTTGCTAGTGTCAAACTTTTGCTTGGTCTTGCAGCTATTCAGGGATGGAGTATGTCTCAGATGGATGTCTCCAATGCGTTCTTGCATAGTACTCTTGATGAGGAAATATACATGAGTATTCCTCAAGGTTATGTACCTGCTTCTGGTGTTCTTCCTCCTAACCCAGTTTCTCGTCTCCATAAATCCTTATATGGATTGAAGCAAACCTCACGACAATGGTATCAATGTCTGTCTACGGTTTTCTTAAAAGCTGGTTATACTCAATCTCCAGCTGACAACACTCTGTTTGTCTAGCAAACCGATAACACTTTTACTGCAGCATTGGTTTATGTTGACGATATTATGATTGTTGGGAATGATGATGCAGATATTGATCTCCTTAAGCAGACTCTTCACACGCATTTCAAGATCAAAGATTTAGGACAACTTCAGTTCTTTCTTGGTCTTGAAATAGCTCGCTCTTCTCAAGGCATCTCTATTTCTCAGAGAAAGTATGCATTGACCCTTTTCTCTGATGCTGGACTCTTAGCTTGTAAGCCAAGTTCAGTTCCTATGGATCCTCTGGTCAAATTGAGTAAGGAATCTGGAACTACTCTACCTGATCCATCCAGCTATCTTGCTTTGATTGGTCGTCTTCTCTACTTGACGATCACTAGACCTGACATTACGTTTGCCGTTCATTGTCTAAGTCAGTTCATGGCCTCTCCGTCGGATGTTCATCTTGAAGCTGCTCATAAGATTCTTCGCTACATCAAGAACAATCCTGGTCAAGGCCTCTTCTACTCGGCTTCTTCTCAACTGTGTCTCAATGCCTTTGCTGATGCTAATTGGGCAACGTGTCCAGATAGCAGACGTTCTCTCACAGGGTACTGTGTGTATCTCGAGAACTCCCTCATCACTTGGAAATCAAATAAGCAAGACGTTGTTAGTAGAAGTAGTACTGAAGTTGAATATCGGAATATGGCACACACTACATGTGAGTTAATTTGGCTTCAACAACTGCTTACGAGTCTGCACATTCAAGTCTCTACTAATGCGAAGCTGTTCTGCGACAATAAGTCAACTATGCACATAGCGACTAATCCGATTTTCCATGAAAGGACGAAACATGTGGAGATTGACTGCCACACTGTTCGTGATCAAGTGAAGAAAGGGTTTATCACATTGATGCATGTTTCTAGTGCTAATCAACACGCCGATATCATGACGAAGCCACTGCATTCTGGACCTTTTCATTCCATCCTTAACCGCATGTCCATCTCAAATCTCTTCCTTCCACCATCTGGTTCAGTTTCAGTGACTTGACCGGGGCGTATTGTGTATATACCAGTCTCGGTTTAGTGTTATTTAGTTAACCAATATGGTGTAGGTTTCCTTTAGCCTTAACCATGACTATATATTTGTAACTGATGTAACAAACTCATTCATTCAATTCAATTCATTCCGATTATTCAATATAAAATATATCATTAATTAATGTAAAGTGTAATGATGATCGTTCATTACTCGAAATAATTAGTAAAGAAAAACAACAAAAAAAAAACTTTAGTTTATGACCAAGTTTCATTGTCTTTGATGTCTTTTGATTTTTACATTGGATGCCAAACCTACACTATGTCCCAAGTCGCGACTTCTCGAGCTTCCTTTTGGGAAAACTAAATATATATATATAATATTCTACATAAAAACGTTAATACAAATTATTTTAATTTCTTTGGTGATACTGATACAGGTCTGAGGTCTTTGCTTATATAATTCAACAACATTATTACGTTTGAGAAATTTACCTTTCCGTATGGAGAAACCAAGTGCTGTAACGCTGCAATTCTTTCCCCTAACCTTTCTTTCCTTACCTATTTTAAAAGAATTAATTAGAAATCAATTAAGAGTATACTTTTATAACACTTAAAATACAAATGTAAATTTGGATGCCTCACCTTTGCAATTCCAACTGAGGACTTGTCCTGATTTCGCTTAAATTTCTTACTCGGTTTCCGGTTAGGATCCATATCTTTCCCATTACTCGGCCCGGTTCTCTTCTTCTTCACAAGAGAGTAATTGCACACAAAAAATCATCTTTAAACTTTTGATACGGCACAAAATAAATCAAAGAAATAAAGTATTGTAATGTTTTGCATGCAGCTATCCAAGACCATTTTTATTACTACTTGTTTTCAAGAAAATAAGCAAATGAATCAAAAATCAGAGTCTTACGTCGTTACAAGTGTCGCTCGAGTTCTTGCAAGTATTAATAGTGCATGGAGGATCAGAAACGGATACTCCGGAAGAAAGAGAAGGTTCCTGGGAGAATGATTTGTCGCCGTTTTGACAGTCTCCGCTGAAACAGAGCATTTTTGATCCATTTGTACCAGAGAATACAAAACCGAAACTGTCTTCTCCTCCATCGCCGTCGTTAACTTCGCGGTGGTGGTCGTCAGAGGAGCTGAGAAAGCCGTCCGACAACATAAGAAGCTCCGAGAAACTTAGGACTCCTGCAGCTTCTACCATAGCTCGGTCAACTTGGTCCTCTGCGGTATCTCCCATTGTGTTATTTTTTTTCTTGATTGTTTATTTATAAGTACTTTGGTGGCAGAAACTGAGTAAACGAATGAGAGAAGTTGAGAAACATGAACCAGGAAAAAAATAGTTGCTAAATGGTTTCTTTCTATCGTTTTAGGCTTTTTATAACTGGTTGAACTTGCCTGATGGCTGATGTATTTTTTTTACACATAACCCCAATTATTATTTTTGCTTATTCATAAATTTTGAAAGAGCTAAAAGTTCCTGAAATCATATAAATTGCAATCCGGCTCTTGGTAAGTGTAATAACATAAATTGTGTTGTTAATGAAATAAATAAAATGATACTGCTTTTCTTGACAATCTTTTTAACTTCTAGGATATTTCTCTTGGTAATTTCTAGTAAATATATTAGAGAATATGCAAGAAAAATCACTGATTGGATTACACCTTCAGATCATAATCAATCGTTATATTAATATAACGACTCTTTACCGTATTAGTTAAGAAAGGATCAGTGTTGGTGACATGATTGATACTTGTTAAGGGAGGGGTAAAAACGGAAACAACAAATTTGAAGAGAATTTTGGTCAAAGTGACCTGGCCCGAGGAAACTGTAGATTTTGATTTACTCGAAGCTGATGTTCGTTTCTCAGCTTAGTAACTGCTGCTTTCTTTTCTCTCTTTCCGGAAGTTAGACAAGTAATTAATGTCACACACACACACATTCATATCCATTATTATTCAGTAAACCCATACACTATTAGTACATCTTTACAAAACCATATAGTGATATTTAACAAAATTGCCATTATCATGTTTATCATTAAGATAATGACAAGATTTGGCTAATATATACTATATCAAAGAAACAAAAGAAGGGAAGAAATTTCAACATACTGACATGTACCAGGTTTGACACGTGCAAATACTGCAAACACGTGTGAGGAGAAAACACACAACTCCATAATTATTGACCAGCCCAACTTGTTTTTTAGCCTGTTCTGACTCTTAAGGGGCAAAAACAATCTTCAGACACGCTTCGATTTGGTTAGGCTCGTTTCATGTAAACATTTTCGAGTTCCGACAAGGACCTAAAGATAGATGTGGACTAACAACGTCACTGTGTATTGTCCTTGGCTACATGATAAATCACTTATACCCAACCAATCCCTACTCTCTTGTTCGTTATTACAACACTGCCACTTCGCGATGATGAGTTTCTTTAATTACCAAAGATGGATGATAATATTTGTTGTCAAGTAATGGGGTGTTTTTGAACTATAAGAATGTAAAATCATTTTAATTTATTCAGTATGAAGCAAACAAACAAGAAAGTACTCAAACAAGACATGACTGATTGAGCAGTCAACACATGTCTCCAGCAAAAGTCAAAAGAAACAAAAAAAAGAAAAAGACACGTGGCAACCTCTGTACACTTAGGGTATGAATGGTGACCAAGAAATGATGAGGAATAATCCATTCCCTAATATTCCTAAAAAAAATCACCATTCACAAGGAATAGTTTTTCCTTTTTGTTCCTTCTCATTCCTTTTTTTTAGAGGAATATAGAACAAAATTATTCCTTGTTAAAATTGATAAGGAACAATCATTCCTTTTTGTTCCTGCAATTTTATTCCTATCCGTTCCTTTTCCTTTCATTCCTCTCGTTCCTGTAGTGGTTAACAGTCAGACCCTTAGATCAAAGTAGTATACTTGATGGCACCGTTTAACAAATCACTGAGTGAAGCCTTAGAAACAAAAAAAAGTTGTTCGAAATATCTTAGGGGAATAACGTCGAACAGGTGGTGTGCGTTATCATTCGAAGCAAATCTCTTTCAGCTTCTTTGCCGCAGATTCGTCAATTGAATACTACAGAAAGATTAAGAACTAATAAGCAACCCAAATAGTTTCCAGAATCTACAGTTCACAAAGGACAAATCTATGTACCTTGTTGAGTACCCAGAGTGAGTGATTGTAAGCTCGTTGGAAGAGTTCATCAAGGGGTGTTTCGCTTACGTCGACGTCACGGTAGTTAACGAAATTCTCCCTCGCGTACTTGGCGTAGTATGGCCTTGTGTCCGCCGGCAAAAGCCGCACTAGCCTCAATACGCCGCCGTATACTCTCAGCACCTTCTTCATTTTCCTATTCCTTTCGCAACACGTTACTCATACAAATAGGCTTTTATGGGCTTACCTTATATTAAAGACATTTAAGACCCCGTTTAAACTGATTAATTCTTGATCACAAACTTGTTGAACTGGACCATTTCTATAGTATTAAACCGGTTTCCATTGATTACAAACCACATCAACAACAAAACTGTCAGAAATCTAAACAAAAAATTTCATAATTATAAATCCATAACATACAAATTAAAATGTGCCTATCCAATTTATTATTTTTGAAGTAATATATCTTTCTTTTGCCTCAACTTTTCACTTTAGCATCACTGATTCTTGCAATTCCTACAACTTGGAGGTCTTCAGATCCATCAGTTAACTAGTAAAAACCCTTCACCAATCTACCTTCTCCTTCTTTTTCTTGATCCACTACTGTTTGATTCCGATGCTCCACTCTGATCCTCTGTGACTGGTTCAGTTTGTTTGCTACTTCCAGCAACGGATGTCTCACCTTCAGGTTCTTTACCTGTTCTTGACTTTTCAACTTCTTCCTTTGAAGCCATCTTTTTGTTTGTCGAAAAACGTGTATTATTAAACCAGCTACTAACCTGTAAAGTACATAAACAATAAAAATCAACTAGAAGGAAGGAAAAAAAAAACATTTACTATTAGATAAGTCCTTACTTGTTTAACTGTCATCTGTAGCTCTTTGGCTAAGTTCTCCCTCGTGCTAATGTCTGGATATCGATTCTCTTGAAAAGACTCAAACAATCTCTGCATGTAAGACGAAACTGTAAACCGAACTCTCTCTCATAGTGCTTTAGGATTGACATCTTTAAGTCAGACAGCTATGTTTTGTTTACCTGAGTTCTGGGATTTGTCTGTTTAGATGATGCAGAGCTGCTTTTTCCACCAGAACAACCATTTTCTATGGGTGTTTCTTGTGGCATTTTCAACGTAGCCTTTTTATTTTCTCTTTTCGGTTTCTGAGTAGAAGTATGATCTTCTGCTTTTGAAGGCTGTTTCAGAGGTACAGTGTCCCCTTCATCTCCTGACTCGGGATCTTCTTTCTTATCCCAATCCTCATCATCACTTGATGAAGTAGGAACGTTCTCATATTCCTCCTGCACATACCACACCATTAAATATGGATTTATCAGCATAGGGTTTTCAAAAACCAAAAGATGATCTAAATGTGATATAGGCCTACATCATAGAGCTTTTTGTAGTCCAGCCTTTCAACTTTTCTCCTCGCCGGAACATCTACAAGACCATCATCATCAACCACAGCATCTGACTCTGAGATGGAACCATCTGTGAGCTTAGATTTCTTTCTGCCTAGCTTCCCACGTGGCCTAACTTTATCTTGCTGATCAGACTCATCACCTTTGGAGGAAGTCTCACCATCCTCAGAGTCTGAGGAATCGTCTGAATTTGAGCTTTCCTGCATTTTATCTTCATCACGAGTCAGAGCATCAGGATCATAGTCATCATCCTCAGAATCATCAGATGGAAGGCTCATTATATAATCACCAATCCCAGCATCTGACCCTGAGATGGGAACATCTGGGAGCTTAGATTTCTTTCTGCCTAGCTCTCCACGTGGCGTAGCTTTATCTTGCTGATCAGACTCATCACTGTCTGAGTTTGAACTTTCTTGCATTTTATCTTCATCAAGAGTCGGCGCATCAGGATCATAGTCATCATCCTCGGAAACATCAGATGGAAGGTTCATTATATCTTTTGCGCCTTTAAATGATCCAATCATTTCCTCAGATGCAGACTCATCTGAACTTCCATCTTCGTTTTCAGACTCATCACTGTCATCATCATTGCCATCTTCACCACCTTCATTATCATTCAAACCATCCGGATCATACTCTTCATCCTCAGAATCATTTGAAGGAAGATCACAGTCCAGATTTTGACCTCCACCACCAGCCATAGCTGCTGCTGCCTCAGGAAATACTTTCTGCACAAAGCATCGAATCAAGTGTCAATTAAAGTTTCTGCTCCTTTTAAACATTTAAAACATCGTCAAATATACCTCCCAACTGTCGCTAACCGAAAGCTTTGTCCCTAAAGAATCATTAAGCAAGTCATAGCTATAATCTTTGCAAGCACATCCAGGACACAACCAACTCTCATCATCCGGAGGAACTACAACAAATTAAAACAGACAAATAAGTCATTCACACATACCAGCAAGAGATGCACAAAAACACTAGTAAGTACGTAGGCCAGAAGTTATTACTATCTTCTTTACGCAAAGGTGGTACAACACAGTACTGGTGAAAGCCTCGGTCACAAAACCCATCGCATAGTATGATATCATTATCAAGATGCAAGTCCTTGGAACCACATTTTGAACAGAAGATCTGGAATCAAACAACTGCTCGTATTAGCAATACTTCTAAAGTCACAAAACTTACGTTTAGAAATATAATTTGTCTTACATCCTCACTAGAAATCTCTCCATCAGAATTGAATAAAGTCTCTGGAATGTTGCCTTCGGCGCAGAGTGTGTCCAGATGCTGAATAAGCTCTCTAATTTTAACCTTGCGTTTTAGAATCTCCTTGTTGGCTCGTTCAAGCTCTTTCTCTGGCCTTAGCTTTTCCGCGCTACAAAGAACACATCATCAGTAATGAAATCTCAGATAGGACAACGAGAAGACAAATTGGTAAGAAAGAGAACAAACCTTGAACCTTTCCAGCCTTCTAAAGAATAAGCGTCAATGAGGCTTTGCTCGTAGCTAATCCGGTTAAGAAAGTACCGAAGTTTCTTCTTGATCCTTGTGTACTCATCCTCTTCTATAACTTCTACTTTCTTAATATACGTCTTCCTCTTCTTTGATCCATTTACCGGAGTGGGATCAGCATCACCGGGACATGAAGCCGCAGCAGCAGAATCTTTAGATCTCTGAGCTCTCTTGTGACTTGAAACTATCACATTCTTTTTAACACCACTACCTCCTCCTGGCTTCTTAGAACTAGGGTGGGTTTCAAATTGACCACGGCAAGGAAGACCAAGGACAAGTTCACGATGTGAACCTGAGAATCTGGTTTTAGAACTCTTCTTTGTGGCTACAGGGGTTGTTGTTGACTGTTGCTCTTCACCAGAAACTCCATTGGGTATCACTATCCCCTTTACATCATTCGTCGATTCCTTTAGATCTTTCATGTGATTCTCTGCCTCTGCTGTTTTAAGAGGTGCAGAGGCATTGCTTTGTTGAGGAGCTGGAGTAACAACTTCTCCTCCATTAGTCTGGTTCAAACCAGATCCATTACTCCTCCTTCTCCTTCTATTACCTCTATCCATGTTTCTAATGCTCTCCAAGAAACTATATACTCAGGCGTCTCTCTCTCTCTCTCTCTTGAGATCCCCCGTGAATGTTAAATACTTGATCAGATTCTTCTAAACCTGTCTTTCACTAAAGAAAAAGGAATGCAAATTTAAAAAAAAAACGTAAATCAGAATGGTGAAACAAAAGCTCATAGATCTGAAATCGATATTAATCAAAACGCTACAACGAAAGACGGCAGCTTCGTAATTATTCTCTCGGATTTGCTTAGTGTAACTTTAATACAAACAAAAAAACAAACAAACAAATCGAGCCTTGATTTAGCCCTACCTAACAAGAATGGAGATTGGGGAGAGAGTCGATACAAAACGCGATTCCCAGAATCCTAATTCTAAGTTGCTGCGATATCAACTCAGCTCTTTAATTTTCCACGAAAAAATAAAAATAATTGAAAAAGAGGAGGCAAGCCGCGAAAAAAAAACTTTACCTTTTGTTCCCTCGCCCGCCAAACGAGATTTCAATAACCGCGAAACCGAAGAATCTCGGTTGTGGAAGAAGAGAAACGAAGCTGAGTTGAAAAGCCTTTTGCCCAGAAAACAAGGGGACGAACAAACGGTGCGAGCTTCATCGTATTGGGCCTCTTTATTATTAATGGGTCTGCAACTGGGCCTCATATATATGATTTGTATATTTATACATGTAACAGAGGCTTGTTTACGTTCTTCTTTTCTCCGATTTCTGTATCTTAGATCTTTCTTTTTAATTTAGATTTAATTACGTTGGATCAGAACACTATTTCGTAGCCATATAAACCCACCACTGGTTTCTTGTACTATTAACAGCCGCTGTGCTAATCACATTAATAAATATATAATTCTTGATTGACACTAGCTACAAGAAGAGCTATATATAAGTTTTTTTTATCAGATCTCTGGCCGTTATAGCATCTAGACGGTAGTTGCTACTCGATTTTAATAGTATATACAGTTCTCTTAAATGAATGGTTATAGATGTTAAAAAAAAAAGGGTGTAGATGACTAGACGCTAAGGCTTATGTCTTGTTAATTATGAATCTACTCCTGTGTCGTGTTGCTAAAACTGTAGGACGAAATAATATGATAAGACAGAGACATCATTGAGCATATCGACGAATGAAAGATTGCATCCATTTCAAGAATCGCAATCATGGACCGATTTGATTGTCACGTCTGGACAAACTTACATAACCATTTCGGCTTGAGAAATTAAGGCGGTGGTAACTTAGGATGTATGTCTACAACTGAATGTTAGTCACTTCTCAGCCAGTAGTTTATTCTTGTAAGAATGTACCACCCAAGAGAAAATGGCCTTCAAGAAATTCTTTCGTACACTACATATTTTCGGATTCTAGAGTATTTTGTTTCATTTCTTTTTTTCTAACCAGCTATAGGATGTTATAATTGTCATGGACTTCGTCCTTCCCTTTGTGTCTTTCCTTGACATGCATGAAACTTTTAATCTCTCCTTGTATTTTAGACATGCATATGTTTTGGGTGAGAGTTAATTGGAATTAGTATTAGTTTTTGGTTGGAGAGTATCAAAGATATTCGATGATTAATTTAATTACTCAAGAAGAGCTACTAGCTAGCTGGTTAAAATAGGTTTTGTTTAGTTGGATCTTAGTTCAAGTAGTTCAAATAGTGTGCTCATAAAACATTACTCTATACTTTGTCAAACTATTACATACTATTATATAAAAGATTCTAGACTTTTAACTCCTAGAAAGCTAATTGAATACCTACTTGTAATTATTTGGATGCCAACTTGAACTAGTTGCTGACTTGTTGGGTTCCAAGACCACTATATGTTTGGCTGTTTGGGTGACCAACATGCCTTGAGTTCACACTCTTCTTGTAACTTTGATTTTTAAAAGGTTTGGGAGTTGATAGAATTTGATTAGTAAAAGGGACTAAAAGGAAGAAATAAAGGTTGTATATTTGATTACAAGGACAACCACTTCGTCATTAAGAACGACCAATATTAGTACGAGAGAGTCACACGTGGGACTTAATGTCCCTACCATCGAATTTTTAGTACACAAATGCGTCATTAGTAGTTTTTCTTCGACCAAGAGAACTTTTATACTTTAATATATAAGGCCTACCTTAGCTGTAACCACTATCACACTGAAAAAGTTAACGCGTATGCGTTTTTTTTCTCTTCTTTGCTCTTTTGACCATTCAAAACGAATTTCAAAGTCATTCACGTGCCGTTTGTCTTTCTATTCTCACGCTTCAAACGTTACTAATTTTCATGTTAAAATATCTCCAGATTACTACGTCTGTATTTATTGTTGATTATAAAACTTTTTCATAACCGTAAGCGAAGGATATGAGTTCAGCCTGTTTTACAGGAATTACCTTCAACATTACCAACCGGTAATACATAACCTTTAACCGACTAATTCTAAGCGTGAACTAGATTGACCGGAAAAGCCAGCCCATCTACCAGATGTTCAGTTAGGTCTACCTACTTAATTACGTATACGACTATACGTGCATATCTACTAAAAGTCTAAGCTCAGATGAAAACAAGTATTACCATGTCCCAAAATACTACTAGAAACATGTTAAAACATATTTGTTATAATTGGAACCAGATATTATTTATACGTTTATTATCATTTATTCATTTTAAACAATACTTCTATACAAAAAGTTGCACTATGATAACATAAAATAAAAATACTAACATGTTGCTTAAAGTTAAACATATGCTACAAGTTTGAAACGTATACAAATATATACTAATAACATATGTATTAATTCTTAGACAACCAAGTTATAATGTTTAATCATAGGTTTGTATCAATAGTTGATTCGTGTATTTGTTTGTCTGTTAAGAATACTGTTGATGTAGAGACAAGACCGAATGTAGCAGAG
>JABAYD010022117.1:0-11541 GCA_014822095.1 Diplotaxis tenuifolia
TCTATGTTTTCCAGAAATCCGTATCAACCATCAAAATTTAATATCTCCCAACAACAACATACAAAATAGCTAAAAGAACCCATACACGATGTAAGAATTTATCCATAGATATTGATAATTTCATGATTTCAAACGATTTTAAACTCATTAAAAAATATAACATAAAAATCCGGTGCGTAGCGCCGAAATACCACTAGTTATTATAAAAAGCTCATAAAAAGCTCATTTCGCACAGATTATCATCTAGTAATATTATTATTCATGAAAAGTGGTCAGTATAAAATTCCAAATGTGATTAGGGAAGTGGGAAGTTGAGGAAATATATGTGAACGAGATGAGGGATACCCAAAACGGATATGGCCATGAAAAGATTCGAACCTAAGAGGGATAGATATATTTAACATTAATATTAAATTATTAAGACATGAAAGCTGCACTTGATTGATTCCCTCCCCCCCCCCCCCCCTTGTGTTACCTTTGTTGCTCAAGTAGTCAAGTTGTCAGACAGCGTGACACACATATGAAGATCAGTATTATTATACAAGATAATAGCAATTGGTAGGTCATATACTCAATGATATGCAGCCGAAAGAGAAAAATGTAAGAATGTGTTTAGCAGTCATCATATCTATTAGCATAATTTAGCTAAGTATAGTTGATGCTCTTGATTTGATGTTTTTCGATTCTCGGGGTATATGAAACCCTAGATGGTTCTTTCTTTTTGTTTGTTGACATAAATGATAAAATCTCAAATTATTTTGGTACTTTAAAATATCGACCTTAGTGTCAAAGATATTTAAAAAGTCGGTTTTTAGTTTTTATTTAAAAATTAAGAGACGGTATTTTAATTTCGTTAAAAACTCAGCCTTAAGAACTTCCATTAATCATGCGTTTAGGTATATGAGAATTATATACCTTATCCTGTATATCTACACTAGCCCCAGTCTTATCTTTGACATCCTCACTGGACCCTATGCTTAATGGTCCACTGCTAGACAATTTTGGATATAAAACATTTCTTTTCTTTTGTTACACAAGTACACGTCACTCTAAACATACTCCATTCTCGACATTCAGCGAGAGAGAAAGAGATCAAAAAACATAATTGTATAAAAATGAATTAGGTTTCTCAGAACTGAAACACAAATTCATTTTTTAACGATGATTTATTATGATATTACAATTATGAAAAAGATTACATAAACAATCCAACAACCGACAATACTACATGTCTTATTAGAGTTTATGCGCATCATCTGATCCGTCTTACAAAGATTACGCCTAGCCGAATTTATTTGCACCATGTTGACGATCTCTTGTAAGCTTTTCTTGTGTAACATGCATAATTGTTTAATTAATCGTTTTATTCGGGAATCGAAACCTGAACCTGTCGATGTAGAAACATTAATGAACTTTTAATCAAATCATTGGACTAAAGTAATTTCCACCAAATTCATTTTTTTAGAAACCAATTAAGATCCTTGCAAAGTGTTAACCTCAGTTTGAGATAAAAGAATAAATGAAAGTATAAAACTATAGAGGCCATGTGAAGCCCATTCACAGCTGAGCCCATAACAAAACACTATTCATTAAAGGGCCACGGCCCATTCTAAGCAAGAACCCTAATTTTGGCTCAAACGTGCCCAGAACCAACAGCTCAGCTCATGATTTTGATGGCGTCATCTGCAATCTCCAGGATCAGGTAGTACGCAAATTTAGATTCTCTCAGAATATCATTTCTCCTCAAAACCTCATATTGATATCAAATACATGTGTTTCAGCTAAGATCAGAAGCCATTAGTGTATGAATGTGTGTTTTCTAAATTCGATGCTGTGTGAGATAAGGTGAAGCAGTAAAATCAACCGCGATTGTGTTCCTACGCATCTTCCAGATCAGAAAGTCACTTTCTTTTTGCTTGCTTATCTGATTAATCCATGACTGTAAGCTTTTTCACAGCTTCTCCTTATTTATATTATCATGTTTACACAAAAAAGTGTTCAACTTTTGATTTTTTTTTTTTTTTTTAAATTAATCCAAATGCAGCTTCTAATCTCTTGCGGGGAGGTTTCGTCTTCCCAAATCACTGTACTTCGCTTACTCAACCAAAGCGTTGACTTTTTATTCGACAATGTCTCTAGGATCCTTGCTCCTGTTATCACCAACCTAAGGTGCCTTTGGTTTGATTCTTTCATCATGAAAATCTGTTTGTTACTGATTCTCTGGTTCTAATGGGGTTTGCAGGGACTTTGAAATGCGTCTTTCTTGTATTGAACGTCCTCAGTTCACTCCTGGGGATCGTTCTTGTTTGTGCACTGAGAATTGGATCTCTGATAGAAAGGGTTATGACCATAAGGGAGACCCTGAAGCTAACTTCAATGCTCTGGACTCAATCTTGAAAAGTAGTTTGGATCGCCTTGCTTCCTTAAGGTTTATAGTTTCACCACTGTGCATTTCATGGCTATTTTTTTTTCTAATCTGTGGACTGAAGCGTAAGACTTGTGATTCTTGTAGGGAGAGTGTATGTCGAAAAAAGAGCCTCGGATACGACGAGTCTATAGCTATCCACGCGTCTATAATGAGGGATCTATGTTTACAAGGGAAGTTAGACGCTGCTCTCTGGCTACGGAAGAAGTTGATGCAGAGTGGGTTTATTCCAGGTTTGATAACACACAATCATCTTTTGAATGGGTTGTGTAAGTTAGGTCGTATCGACAAGGCGGATGGGCTTGTTAAAGAGATGTGGGAGATGGGTCCTTCTCCTAATTGTGTTTCTTACAACACTTTCATCAAGGGTCTGTGCAGTGTTAACAATGTAGATAAAGCTCTGTATCTCTTCAGCACTATGAGTAAATACGGTGTTAAGCCGAATAGGGTGACTTGCAATATCCTCGTGCATGCGCTTTGTCAGAAAGGTCTTATGGGAAACACTAAGCTTCTTGAAGAGATTTTAGATAGTAGCCAGCAAGAGAATTCGCCGTTGGATATAGTGACGTGTACTATTTTGATGGATAGTTGTTTTAAGAATGGGGATGTGGTTCAAGCCCTTGGGGTTTGGAAGGAGATGTTCGAGAAGAATGTTCCTGCTGATTCAGTTGTGTATAATGTCCTTATTCGTGGTTTATGTTCGAGTGGAAACATGGTAGATGCTTATGGGTTGATGTGTGACATGGTGAAGAAAGGAGTTAATCCTGATGTGTTTACTTACAATACTCTTATAAGCGCCTTGTGCAAAGAAGGGAAGTTTGATGAGGCATGTGGTATCCATAGTACCATGGAACGAGCTGGTGTTGCTCCTGATCAAATCTCATACAAAGTTATCATTCAAGGTCTATGTATGTACGGAGATGTAGCCAGGGCGAACGAGTTGCTTTTGAGCATGCTGAAGAGTTCTCTGCTTCCGGAGGTTTTGCTATGGAATGTGGTGATTGATGGTTATGGAAGATGTGGAGATACTAGCAACGCTTTATCTGTTCGAAATCTAATGCTTTCTTACGGAGTTAAACCGAATATTTACACAAACAATGCTTTGATTCATGGGTTTGTGAAAGAGGGAAGATTCATTGACGCATGCCAGCTAAAAGATCAAATGAGATCTACCAATGTCTATCCAGATACTACTACGTATAATCTGCTACTAGGTGCTGCTTGTACAGTTGGGAACATGAGGTTGGCGTTTCAGTTGTATGATGAAATGATGAAAAGGGGATGTCGACCTGATATGATTACTTATACCGAGCTGATTAGAGGGCTCTGTTGGAAGGGTCGGTTGAAGGAGGCAGAGGACCTTTTGTTGAGACTGCAGGTGTCTGGTGTAAGATTGGATCATGTTCCGTTTTGGATACTTATGAGGAAATACACCAAGTTGAGGCGACTAGACGAGGCGAATTTGGCTTACAAAAAATGGTTGAAGACTAGGAGCGGCGGAGGAGTTGCTTGTCCGAGGAGCCTAAATCATATACATACAGAACAGCAGCAGTAATGTGATACATGAAACAACAGACAGAGAAAGTTATCATCATTGTCTCTCCGGTAGTGGACGCTTGAGCTATGTTTCAGTTTCTTTCGAATATGGTCAAACCATTAGATTGTTTAAGATGTCCATCTTGACTCATGAAGGAAGACTTGAGCTATGTTGGTGATGAAGTCACAGAGATTACAGAATGACTAACTTCTTTAACATGCGAGGCAACCTCAAGTGGTATTCCTCTTTTTCCTACTCTTAGGAATCAATTGATATGATTTTGGCTTTAGGGGCACACAGGGCTGTTCCCCAAATATACTTTCTTGTAAGAAACTAGAAAAGCCTTTCATTGTAATAACAAGGTGAATCACTTTCAAGCAATCATCTTGACTTTTGTCATTACATTTTTAAAACTTCGTAGGATCTCTTCTTGAAAGATCATTAATTCCAAAATTTCCGTAAATACTATCCCAAAAATTTAGAAAGAATCTGGTATTACAACAACAATAAGACGTTCACTACAAAAAACAAGAGAGATCAAATTCAAGAAACGTATGCAATGCGTCTGAAAACAGCTCTGAAAGTCTGCCCTCCATTCCTAGCAACTTTCTGTCCTTCCTCAGTAGCACTACACAAAAGTTCAACAACAGGATCCGAATCAAGCTCTTCTTGCGTCAAAGCCTCAAACATAGGATGCTTCTCCAAGCAAGACCTCATCCACTCTCCAAGCTCCTCAACATCAGTAATCGTATATATAATCCCACCAGCTCTAAGAACATACGCATACTCATCAAGCAAATCAATACTAATCACTCTCCTCCTATGATTCTTCTCCTTGAAATGGGGATCAGGAAAGAGGAAAAACATCTTGGAAAGCTGTCCTTTCTCAAAGTAATTCGGAATGTACTTCATCGAGTTTGTCCTAACAACAGAGATGTTCTCATACTGTCCACCAGAGCTCGTCTTCCTCAGGGCTAAGATACGTTCTTTAACGTATTCAGTTACTTTGTCTCTCAGCTCCATACCGATCATTAGAGTGTCAGGGAAGAGCGTTGCGAGGGATATGAGAAGGCCGCCGAAACCGCATCCGATGTCTGCGAACTCGACCTTCTTGGAGATTTCGCTGTTGGATGCGATGAACTTGGGGAAGTGAAGTGAAAAGTCGACATGAGATGGGGAGATGGGAATGGGGAAGTGAGAGTCGCTGAGTGGGTTGCTATGAGCTCTTGCTCTGTAGAAACGCTTACGTGGAAGACCTGTTGATTTGCTGAAGGTTGGTTTCGTTTCACTCTCCATTATCACTTTGATACAGACAAAAAAAACAAGAAAACAGTAAGCAAAATAACAGTCTTATACTAATAACATAGTTTTGTTCTAAAGATCTTATCTAAGCTTAATCATTTCGAAAGGAATCAACTTTGAATAAACCCAGAACGAGTCTGCAAGGACTAGTAAAACCCTAAACCCTAATTTTCTAAGATCTAAGGTTAATCATTGGGAAAGGACTAAACTTTGAATAAACCCAGAACGAAACTGCAAGAGCGAGTAAAACCCTAAACGCTAAACTTCTAAAATATCTGTTCACTGAGAAGATCGAGAGCAGGCATGCCTAGGAGAAAACAAGACGCCTAGATTCATAGTTACATTACACGACACGAAACGCACGAGGAAACAACAGTCTAAGTAAGTGGATTACCTGAATCAATCTGTACCTGGAATCAAAATATTGAGCTCGTTGTATTGGCAACCAAAACTCCGAGAGAGAAGCAGACGACGCAGAAGTTCATTAGCCAACGTATTAGGGTTCTCATGCTTTTAATGGGCCCAACACTTAAACACATTGCTAATGGGCTTGAAGCCCATTATTAATTACAGTCGGTATTCTTGTTTGACAACTATTTCAGTTTGATTTAACGCGCGCAATTACAGTTTCTTATTCACAATAATGATTTTCTTATCGTGTAATAATACAGACTCTTGTGATGAAGAATAGTTTTCTTTTCTCTAAGGAGCATTGTGTCTTGAACGTCTACCGCTGTGATTCCCTCTAAAACCACTACGAGACTTTGACGTTTGAGCATTACCACCACCACCACCATGACCGTGCTTCAATGGCACAACAGTGTCCATATACATCAACTTCCCTGGCCATTGGCCAATGCCTTTTCTCTTTTGGAAGCCGACGCAGCTGCTCCACCCAAAACGCTACGTATTCCCCTTCTGGATCATAGTTCTGTGCCTGAACAAAAAACAAAACCAAACACACACCGTTTCAGTCTCTTCTTGACATCACTGTACTTTGGTTGTATGTTAAAAGTTACTTACTTGCTTGGGAATGCTGAAGTACCTGTCCTCTCTAGGATCATCTCCAACTCCTTCAAAGAGGAAAAACGAACTCTTCCATCATATAAATATGAACATTATATGTCCTCAAGTGGCATGAGTAGTACCTGCTCCATAGGTCCAGTTTCCGTAGTTAGAACACGGATCATAGTCCAATAGACATGTCTCAAACCATTCTGCACCCATCCTCCAGTCCAACCCCATGTCCCTCACAAGAAACGAACACACAATCCGTACAAGAAAATGAACAAGATTATCCATGAAAACTAACACTAAATCATAAACTTTACCTGTCGTCCTCGATTTGACATGAAACCTGTACTGGATAACTCCTTCATGTTTGCATCTATTATAGGATACCTATACAACCATTCATGAGCAATCAGCTAGCATAATTTTGATTGAATTAAAATATTAAATGATATAATCAGATAACACACCCGGTCTTGCCATCTCTCCAAGACTCAAACAGCTTCTTATCTTGACTCCATCCACCTTGCACATTTCTTGGACCACCTACCAATAAAAATATAGCTAATTGAAGTTCACTCTAAAGCACTTAGACTTGTCTGGTAAGCATCATTGCCTAAATGGAACAAGGAGTTGCCACACTTTATTGAAAGAAACCTAAAGTAATCCCTCCATATTAACTCAAACAACACCCTGCAACCATACATATAACAAATCAATTTAAAAGTTTAAACCAAAGACTAAGAGATGCAACAGAGATTTGAGACACAGTAATAAACACATTACCAGTATGTTGAGTTGTTTGCTACTCTTTCTCTTTCATATCTTTGAACCTGAATACATTTTTCAACTACAACGTGAGTGAACTGCTATGTGTTTTGGGATGTTGGATCAAGCTTTAGATCATCAGACCTCTTCATAGATAAAGAGAGGAGAGATACACCCAAAGGCAAGCCATGGAGAGAATTTAGTAGAGTAATCAGCTCCCAACATTCCGTTCCTCGTCTCTTTGTACACTTTCAAAAGATCCTGCATGGAGATTAGGCATACAACATTATTATATGTACACACAAACAGCTCCATAGTAGACAAAGGAAGAGCTCAGAGTTTGATCATTTGCCTTCTTCCAAAAGTACTCATAAACTCTACCTATTCCTGCACTTTCACCACCCACGAATCTCATTCCTCTGGTCACCTGTAACAACATACATATAAAGGCTTAACTTAAAAAGAAACTTTTAATCTCACATAAAGAGCTTCTCAGAGAAACTCACCTCTTGTGACTCAATTCCAAGTTGACTAAGAGTTGGAACATCTCCCCAATCATCAACAGAAGGTGTTGGCCCAAGAGAAACTGGAACACGAGTGGAGCTTCTGATCCTACACTTGGCTTCCACAGACTGCAAACGAAAACAAGCATCCATGTGTTTATGATGCGTCATTGATCTCATTCTTATTTACTCAGTAATTAGATAAATGCCTCTTCATCCACAGTTACTACCACAAAACATTGTACAAGAAAGACACCAAATTGTTTGACAAAAAAAAAGACACCAATCAGAACAGGATTTACACCTTACGAAACTGAGTATAGATATCAGGCAAATCAAGAACATCAAACGGAAGATCATCCTTGTGGTACATTGTACTTCCCCAAATAAGCTCAACCTTAGTGCCATTTCCAACCTCTTTCAAAGCTTGCTTCACAAGTCTTTCAACGTGTAGCTCCTCGCTGCACGTTTCTTTATGAGCAAATACCTAAAAACATATCATCAGAATCTCATTTTAAAGAGACTTCACTTCCCTTACACAGAGCTCTGTACGTTTCACCACAAGCACACAAAAAGACTTAACTGTATGAGCTCCAAAGTCTTTAGCAAGAGAAGGAAGAATGTCTTCTGGTTTACCACTACGAATCAAAAGCTTCAGTCCTCTTTTCATTAAATTCTTTCTCAAATCAGCCAAACATTCCATCAGAAAATCACCTCTCAAAGCTAAAACATCACAACACACACTGTAAAAACCAAAACTGGATGATCAGACAAAACAAAACGATTTTTTGGAACACTACCTCCTGTTTTAGGGAAGGCGAAGTAATGAGTGGTATGGAAGAGACGAGGATCGAGACAGTCAACAGGCAAAACGGTGTCCGAGCAAGACCAAGCTCTATACAACGCGTCGTTGTCAAGCACTCTAAGATCGTTCCTAAACCAGAGAATCGCCACTCCTTTGCCGTTTCTCTTCACGGAAGAAGAAGAAGAAGAAGGCAATGCGTATCTCTCAAATGTCTTCACGGAGACTGATGCCATCTCTTGCTCGTCGAGACCAGGAACACGGTGTACATGGCCGTTCATTTTCGCGGCGGAGCATAGGAACAGAGAAGAAACTCGTTGCTTTGAGAGATGGCAATGGTGAAGGTGGAGGGTGAATCTGCGAAGTGGGTTTGAGAGAGGAGGAGCCGAGAGGGACGAAGCCGACATTCGCGGGATGCTTTGTAAAGTGTTAAAGTCATCTACTTTTTTTTTTCTCCATGAGACATGAGTTGTGAAGGAGGCACGTGGCGGGTCTTAGTGAAGTGTGACGTGGCGGATGTTTAGCCTTTTGTCTGAATCTGGTGGAGTTGCGTCGTTCTGTGTACTTTGACAAAACTATGGTCACGTGCATTTTAAAATATCACGTGAGATAATTTTAAAATATCACGTTGAGATTATTTTTTAGTAGTTATTGGGCTTAAATCCAAAAACTAAGATGGGCCTTCGCTGCTTTTAGTAATTTTATGTATTTATTATTATCGTTAAGTGATTTAAAATAAGACCATTCTTTTTTATCATAAAAATAGATTTCAAAAATTAAAATGATTAAAATAATATTTTTAATTTTGAAAATTTTAAGTTTTTATTTTTTTTAAATTAGAAATATTTTTTTTCAAAATTCAATTCCACAACTCTAAACAAAAAAAGTCTAGGATTAATTAATCCAAAAATTAAAAATGAATGTTTACTTATTTTTTATTACCCACTTAAATCTATTTTAATAATTTTTATTTTCAATATATATATTTGTGACAAAAACGTTTTTTAGTCTATTATATGGAATTTCTCTTTAAAATAGTTTTTGTTGGTTTTAGATTTGAAAGTGTATATTCTTTAAAAAAAACATAGAATTGAAGTAGTAATTCTTAAAAAAATACGTAGTAATTTTTCGAATTTTCAAAATCAATGCATCTGTTTGCATATTTTATGGGGAAAAATCTATGGATATCATTTAAAACGAATGAAGGATAAATGAAAATGCAATTTAGTGCAAATCAGAAATAGTATAATAAATATTCTTCCAATCGAATCTTTAGGATGACATGCCTAAAAATGTTATGCGAAACCTAAATTTGCAAGAATATTTGCTACATTAGTGACCAAACGAGTCATGAAACGACAAGTTTATATTTTGTTAATTATTAGTTTTCTGCCTTTAATATCTGATCTAACATATATAGGGTAATTTTACAATATCACAGAATATATTTTAGATAGATAGATGCGCTCCTTATATTAATTATGTTTCCGCATCTCTACATTTTCAGAGAGTCAAGACTTAAGACTGTTTTTATCTTTTTCCATTTGAAGACTTTTATATCAAACTTTATTTGAAAGATACATACCTAGTCAAACTGAAAATAATAGTGTGAGTTTTGCAAAAAATAGTATTATATTAGGGATCTCATTATATTATCATATATAACATATGATTACAATTCTAGGCATCAAGAAAAATAATCGAGTGTAACTTATAAATGAATTCGACCATCACGCCTGAAGTTTGTGTGTACGTGCACTAATGCAATTGTCGATTGGCTAGGTACGATAAAATAATTATAATATATAAGTTAGGGAAGAGAATGTTGTTAAATTTGCCTAGCGTCGAATAATTCATAATCTTTATAAGAATTAACTTAAGAGATAGAAATTCGCCTACCATTATTGTATGCGTGGTTCTCTTAATTCGTGATTCTCCCACCATTAGGGCTATTGTCTGTGGTTATTTTAATACTGATTTGTCGCTTAAAAGATGAATGAGTGAATTGGATTACAATCTTTAATCACGAAAAGTGTGCTTATAATTGGTAGAATCAGAAATGATGCTAAAGTAACGTTAACCGTCGGATTTAAGATATAAAAAGACTGTATGCCTAATGACATGACATTATGGAATAATAAATTATTAAATATGATTATAAATATTTTATTGAAATATCTTGATAAGGTCATTCGTATTTATAATCTATCGACACAAAATTATGTTGAAATATATATTGTTTCGTATGTAAACATAAATTAATATTAACAGTTAGATAAATATTTGGTGCGAAACTAATATTAATATCCAGGTTGAATATTACTTTATGTAAATTTGCTTTAATAATTATAAACAAGTTCTTTTAGTCACGTTCGAAAGAAGACAAGTTTGTCTTGATGTGCGGCTCTCGCTACGGCTCTATAAAAACAGTTCCATACACACCTCTCCTCTCTCAACAAACACTAAAACATCACATATTCTCTCTTTCTCTCATCTCTCTCAAGAAGATCATGTCAGGCGTGTGGGTGTTCAAGAACGGAGTGATAAGGCTCGTTGAGAACCCTAACCAGTCAGCAGGCGACACGCATAGCCGGAGGAAAGTGATGGTCTATTTACCGACAGGAGAAGTGATTTCATCTTACTCGACGCTCGAGCAGATCCTCCGGAGTCTTGGCTGGGAGAGGTACTTCGGTGACACAGATCTTCTCCAATTCCACAAACGCTCATCCATTGATCTCATCTCTCTCCCTAAAGATTTCACCAAGTTCAGCTCCGTTTACATGTACGATATCGTCGTCAAGAACCCTAATTACTTCCATGTCCGAGACTCCAATTAAAGCTTTTTCTTTTTGTGTTGAGTGTGTGTTGTTTTAGCTGTTTTTTATTGAATGTTTGGTGGGTTTTATTTTAGTTGCATGTGGATGTGCATGTGCATGTTTTATTTGCTGTCGACGTTGAGAGTTGTGTAACTGTGTATGTAATTGGGGTGCTTTAAAGAAGTTGAAATTAATAAGAAGGTTTGGTTTAGGGAGAACTCTATCATAGAAATGTGTAAATCCTGAATCGTATCGTGTACTCCATTGTTAGTGAAAAATATGTTTGTTTGCTCATTGGTTCGCAATTGCTTTTCACTACAAGAAAACGCATGTTTAACGAGGGCAGGTTTCCTCGTTAATTCGTCGTAAACCGTCTA
>JABAYD010022123.1:0-29870 GCA_014822095.1 Diplotaxis tenuifolia
ATAAAATTATATAAAAATTCTAAATGATATATATGAGATTAAATAGCATATACTTAAAATGAAATTAGAAGGATTTATTAATTACCTCTAAGATCTTCTTCTTCAACCTTATTACAATATATAATAAAATTATTTATTTATTTTATGATTTATCATCGCAAATTAAGAAATGACAATTATATGATATTGTCATTGATTTGATTGACTTTATTTAACTTTTAATTTTTTTTTTAATTTTACTCTAATTCTTATTTCGAATTGGATTTGGTTTAAATTTTTAGGTACGGGTATTTTCTCTAGTCTTAGGTACAAAGTTAAAACAATTCACTTATGTGCATTGGTTATTAAAATACGAATGTTTACTAATATTTATGTGGGTAAACAAATTTCTAAATTCTGAAATAAATCTCACACAACATATACAAAAATAATCCTCTAATATAAAATTACGTATTTTGTAAAACTAAAACATCAAATAAAATATATACTTATTAAAATTTAAACACTAATAGGAACTTTGATGATATTTACCAGTATTTATGTTGGTAAACAAATTCTTAATTTCTAAAATAAATTTCACACAACATATACAAAAAATCATAAAACTATAAAATAAATTATTATTTTTAGATTTATAAATATTAAAACATCAAATAAAATCCGTGCAACGCACGGGCCCATATCTAGTTTTAAATATTATTCCACTTGTTCGGCGTTTGGGTTTGGGCTGATAAATATCCATTAATAATTGGGCCAGGCCTACATATCGACAACGTCATTAGTTTCAATTACATGTCTTCCCCTCAGCCCAATTGACAAAACCGGCTCAAGTTGAATCGTAATCTCAAACCGGGAAGTGAATTATGGTTTCCGATGGAAGCGAGCGCCTGAAGCTAAACGTCGGAGGCGAAATCTTCGAAACCACCGCATCCACCATCCAATCAACCTGCCCAGACTCTCTCCTCGCTGCTCTCTCCACCCCAACCACCCATGGATCGAACCCCGTCTTCATCGATCGTGACCCGGAGATCTTCTCCGTCATCCTCAACCTCCTCCGAACCAGACGCCTCCCAGCTAACTCCTCTAACGTCTTCTCCAAACAAGAGCTACTAGACGAAGCTCTTTACTACGGCGTCGAGTCACTCCTCCGGTCAGCGATGTTACCTCCGCCGCTCCAAGCTTTCGACGCTTCACTCATCTCCACCATCACGCCCGCGACCGACGGAGTCCCCTCCGCATTCACCGCAAATTCCGGAGATGCCTCTTTATGGATCGCACACGGCGGACAGATCTCCGTCTACGATTGGAGTCTCTCCCACGCCGTAACCGTCCGCACGCATCTCAGTGACGTCACTTCGATCTGCCGCGTCTGGGACGAAGCGGCGGCGATCGGATCCGGATCCGCGTCGGGGCTTCACTTCTACGATCTCTCGAGCGGACGATACCTCGGATCCACGCACTGGACTGATCCGGAAGATCCGAGGATCCATAAGTCACGAGTCGTTGCTATTGAAGATTCTCCCGGCGGAGTGTTCGCATCGTTCGATTGCTTGCATAGAGAGAACAGCGTTCTCCAGATCGATAAAACCACTCTCCAAGTCGTTACCGTCATCGGGCAACAATCTGGAAGCTCAGCTAAAAATACTGTACCGGAGAAGCTCCGGTGGGTCCCAGTTAACGGTCTTTTAATCGGAACCGCGGTCCAACGCGGAGTGTTTGGATGCACCGGGTATATTCGGATATGGGACCCGAGATCCAGAGCCATTGTGTGGGAGACGAGTGAGCCAGGTTCGGGACGAAGCAGCAGGTTCGGAGACGCGTTAGCTGACGTGGACGTGGACGTTGAAGAGTCGGTTCTCTACAAGGTGTGTTCTAAGTCAGGTGATCTCGGGATGGCAGATATTCGTAAATTGGGTGAAGATCCATGGGTGTATGTGTCAGATGATAACCCTGGCGCGTACGGAGACAGAAGCGGCGGTTATAGCGTTGTGCATTGTTATAGGAAGCAAGTGTTGGCAGTGAGAGGTGGGGCGTTGGAGGTGTGGTCGAGTGTTGAGGGGAAGAGGAGTGGTGATATGATTCGTAGGAGAAACTTTGTAGACAAGGAAGAAGATTCCAAGAGAGGGATGATTTCGAGAGTTGAGGCCGGTGGTGATAGGTTGTTTGTTTCGAGGGAATATATGGAAGGTGTTGAGGTCTGGGAGAGTTCTAATTCATCTAGTGTGATAACTGTCGTGTAAGAACGGTGATGAAGTGGCTCTGTTTTTTCCCGGGAAAGTGTAAAATTTTGTTATTTTTTTAGGAAAAATGTTTTGTTTCTTGGGAGGATACTTGAACATATTGTAATGAAGAACAGCAAGATTCAAACCTTAATGTTGTAACATTCACCAGCTGTCTCTTTTGTTGTAATAGTTTTTGTCTTTGTAAAGTTGTAGTTGATAACTGATAAGAAACTAGGTTTGGTTATGGTTGAGTGGGAAAATCAAGTTCAAGAACAATGAAGTGAAATGCCTGAGGCTAAAGGTCTACTCATAGAAACACTTGTGGTGGAATTGATAGAAAGAACAGAAAAAATCTTCATTAATTCATTGTATCTAATTGATTCTATCTATGATCTCTCCATGATTAATTTAAGGACATCAGTTTTAGGTTTTAAATGTCAATATTATGCTAGCATTGTGATCTTATGCATATCTTTTAGTCTCGAGAGCAAGCTTCTATTGTAAAGTTATACTACATAGAGCTAAGGTTCAACTACTCTTTTTGTCTTTATCAACCTACTCAAACCTAATGCTCTCTTTACTCATGGAATGTTTTACCCTTTTGAACAAGACAGAGAATCTTTCTTTATGTCTTTGCTTTCTTGCCAGTGTAATAAAACCTTTTCTGCAACTTTAGTAGTGCATTCCACCTTCCACACAAGGTCGTCTTGTGAGGAGAGGAACACACTTTAAAAAATATATATATATATATAAG
This sequence comes from Diplotaxis tenuifolia, assembly GCA_014822095.1. NCBI lineage: Eukaryota > Viridiplantae > Streptophyta > Magnoliopsida > Brassicales > Brassicaceae > Diplotaxis > Diplotaxis tenuifolia. The sequence continues at coordinate 2,977 of JABAYD010022123.1, forward strand.
CTTTTCCTTGGATTCTTTGGATACTATTGATATGTTTTGTTCATGGTAGGTCAGGTTTTATGGACCTACATTTTCTGAGATGCTTAAGATTTGTTATGATGAAAACAGTTTGTGTTTTCCTTTTTGTTGAATAAATCCTTCTTTTAAGAAATTTATTGGAATTTTCCTCTTGTTTTTGTTTCTTAACAAGGATTATTATTATTAGTGTGGTAAAAAAACAAGAAAACCAAGTGGGGGTTTTCTATGAACTTTCTTCTCTTTGGTTGTTTGATGTTGACCCCTCTTTTTCAATTTTAAACCTGGTTTCTCTCTTATTCCACACAGTTGAGGTTCTAACAGTAAAAAACTTATGGTAGTGTTTATACCAAAAAACACACACACAAGATTAGAGTAAATTTGTATTTAATCCCCAAACCTTGAACTATGGTTTGCAATGGATTCTTTTTTCCTGTTTTTTTTTTTTATTAAAAGGTTTGCAAAATTAATGTTGAAAACAAGTCTGTAACCTCGTTTTTTTTTCCTGAATTAAAAAGAAAGTTAAAACACTCCTATGCAATTCTCAACTCTTTTAACATTACATTGAAAAAGAGCATCTTTAATCCGGTCCGAACAATTCAAGAAGACCACGTTGAGACAGAATTTGATCTAGACAATGAAAAAGAAGAGTTCAAGAACTCAATGCAGTCTTCAATAGCTTCTGCTCTGTGAGACTCCGACTCCGCTAGAGACTTTGACCGTTTCATATAAATAGATGATGAAGAAGAGGAAGACGAAGACAACAACAACGATGACGTTTTATCGGTCGTACTCCTCTGGAAGGACACAGAACGCAGCGTTTTAGCGACTGTAGCTCGGATACGTCGGATGAGCTTCCTTCCACCGAAACTGAGAAATCCAGCGAGGACCATCTTCCTCCGGTCGTGATGTTTTGGGAACTCAGTGGCTTCTTGGTTAGGACTAAAGCTTACTCTTTTGCATGCTACTTGTGACATAGTTATTTTGGTCTAAAAAAACTTTGTTGATGAGAGAAAGAGAGAGCGAGAGAGGCCAAAATAGTAAAGAGAAGCAAACGGGAAAGACTATTTTATGGGGAGGTGTGTTTTGACGAACGACAGAAAAGACACTCGGGTCAAAATGTAAAAGATGTTTTTTTTTAGTTTTGGACACAATGAGGGGTATGTTATTTTACCTGTTTTAAATCTTTGTTGAAAAAAAAACCATGACTTTTTTTGTTTAATGGTCGACAAAAAAATGAAGTCATGGAAATGGAACATCACTATTTGGCTTTTGTTACGTTAACCGACCCGCCCCGCAGTTGAATAGTAACAAAAGTCTTTGCTATATTTATATATTTTTATAACTTTTAGAATCGTACCGCAATTGAACAGTTTGTCCCGCATTGTTCGATCAGTTATTATTTTCGGAACCTTGCTACAAAACTAAACAAGAGAGAACCTAAGTGTATATAATCATTTGGCATTAAATGCATAAACAACATGATGTTTTTGAAAAAAAAAAGCATTAACATTAGTCAGCAAGCACTACACTAGAGGGTAGAGTCAGAGGAAAGTGAGCGTTTCTGAGAGCGAAATACTTTTTCTCGATTCCTGAAGATTCCATATAGAAATAGAAGAAGAGCTTCTCACTTTACCCATTTTAATCAGAGAGAACCTAGCTTTCACTTAGTTACAAGCTATGTCGATATTCAAAGCCTTATCCTTTTTGCTCGTTTTATTATGCTTCGAGATTCACATAGCTGCAGGTGTGAATTACTCGTTTTCGTTTGATGGGTTCGCAAAGCCTCCGAGTTTTTACAAGACCGTGGCTTTATTTGGAGATTCGAAGCTTGTCAGTGAAGGTTCATCGATTCAGCTGACTGACTCAGTGAGTGGAAGCGTGGGAGGAGTCGTTTACAAGAAACCCATCAAGAACTTGCTATCTTTCTCGAGTTACTTCTCGTTTTCTATGCCCAATGAGGTTGGTGACGTCTTGGCTTTTGTAATGGTTCCAAGTAGTTTGGATCTTAGTCTCTTCAGTAAGAAAGATAACACTTCCTCCTCTGCGTTAGGGTTTCTGTCTGAGTACGCAAAGAACGAGACAGTTGTCGCTTTTGAGTTTGTTATTTCCAAAAGAGGAAACTATGCAAGAGTCTTGATAGGTAAACCTGAAGTTTCCGAAATTAGAAACCTTTCCTTTGAGGGTGACTTGATGATGGAGAATGGAGGAGGGAGGTTGAACTGTATGGTTGAGTATGAAGCACTTTCTAAGAGAATGATGGTTAGATTCAGAAAGCCAGGTTCGATAAAGATGTTAGATCCATTCTTCTATTTCTCAGTAGACTTGGCTGAGCTGTGGAGTGATGGTGAGTTCTTGGTGGGGTTAAGCTCTGCGAATGGGAACTCTTCCAAGGTACATTTACTTCATTCATGGGGCTTTGAAATAAGGGATCCAACGCCGGTGTTGGTGCATTCACTGCCGCTTGAACCGAGTCAAGGGATAGAGGCTGATGTTTCCACGGAGGAGGGAGAGAGTGTGGAGAGAAATGAATGTATATGGAGAATGTTTGGTGTTTTGGTGTTTGGTGCAGTGTGTGGAGCGTTAGGGGTGATGGTGGTTTTGTATCTATGGACAGTATGTGGTCTGAGGCGGGCTATGGCGGTGGTGGTGCCAGAGGAATGTCATGTGAAAAGGATGAGTGTTGTGGTTGGTGGTGTTGAAGAATGCAAGAAGTAGTGAAGGTGGACTTTTGGTTTGGTTTTGGAAGCTTGTCTTAATGTTGTGGTGTAAATGGATGATCTTTCTTCTACTCTCTAGTTCTTTTTGTCTCTGATGACTTCTTCTGTGTGGACTTGAACCAGTTTAATTTGTAAAATCATTATGATAAGAAGGCATTTAAGCTTATTGATCTTGTGAAATTTAACTGATTCATGTTGTGTTCTACATCCTTTTTTTTATTGACACTGTCACAAATATATCATGTCATATATTTCTGGTTCTGAATCAAACACCTTCTCCTAGGAATGTGAACTGAGTAAAAAAGTCCTTGTTCATTCACCACATGTGTCATCAGTTGCCACTTGATTACATGTTGCTAATCCTGATGTAATGTGAATTTAAACTCAACATTGGACACACACAAAAGGAGAGAAAGCAGGCAATACAGATTCATACAAGTGTTCTCTTTCTCTAACCTTTCAATTGATCTTCCCTAATACTAAGAATCATCTGGAGAGCAACCAGCGTGGTAAGCTTCACAAACGTTGAGGTTGACTGCAAGAGGCAATTCTTGGTAAGCACGGTGTATAGGAGGTAGGATTAAAGAAGACTTTTTATCCATTGCTAATAGCTTTCCACATTTACTGTATCATAACAGATGTGAAATGTTTAGTCCACGGAGTATTAAAACATTGCTGAATAATAAGAGAGACTGGCTTATTCACCTGCATGGCTTACTATAAAGGGATTCAAAACTGCATATCCATAGCTGCATTACAGGAAACCAAAGGTGTTAATTAACTTCCATGGATCCAAAGAGAAAGAAATGGTTCATGTTATCCAGAGACTGATGAGTCCTTGTTAAATGCTTTACCAGGAGAGAGTACAAAGCTGTTCCAGTACCAAAGCCGAGGAAGTATTGCAAGGCCGTAGCAGCATGTTCCTGCAAGAAAATCTAATTAATTCAAGTTCCCAATCAATCAAATTCATGAAAACAATATACATAATTGCAGTCTCTGTTGTTACCGTGATGTGTTTGTAAACATGATGAACCGAGAAGCCTCTCGCATGCAAGTAGCTTCCTCCCTATAAGGTTGAAGCAAAAAAAACATGAGTAAATAACCAAACAAAACAACTTCATTTGAGAGTTGCGGAAAGTTACCTCATCATCTAGAGAGAAGAATGCAACTGCATCTGGATCAACAGAACCAGCTGGATTCAACGAGACTATAGCTCTAAACACGGAAGGAAACGATAATTCAATTACAGCAACCTTGTCAACAACTTCATCCTCCAACCCTGATCTCAGCTTACTAGAATTCTGGAAAATAGGTTTCGATTCTTCTGATGGATCATCACTTCCTGACTCAGGTAAAGAAGTAGCCCTTTTGAGCCAGCTCAACCGTCCGTAAGTAGATACCTTCACATTCGGAACCAGCTTCTCTAAACGTGATTGTATATCTGACAATGTCTTGTACTCAACAGGCTCCTCTCCTCCATGTTTTAATAGTGAATGAGAGGCACGGTGTTTTTTAGATGTTGGTTCCATCTTGGGTCCATCGTCAATGTGAGGGAAGAATCGCCTTTTCTGATCCGTAAAGGCCTTGAGAGCTAACCTACATATGATTCAATAAGTTTAATAATCTGATAATCATTCAAAAAACATACACCACAACCCTCCGGGAGAAAGTAACAGCCAAATGGAACTTCAAATATAGTTTGTAGACTCGAACCTAAACTCTTAGTTATGCTCAAACAATGTGATACCAACACCACATGCCATGAAACATAAACTACAATCGTCATTAAGAGTCATATTATATGTCAAAGTCTTAACAAACCAAGCATAAAACAACATTCACAACAGAAGAGTAAATGGAGGAGAAGGTATGACGTTTTAGTAAGTAAGCTTTTAATTGATGACACTCCAAATTGTATATGAGTCAATAAGCTTAATACTCATTCAATAAACATAGAACCACAACCCTCCAGGAGAAACTAAAAGCCAAATGGAACTTAATATCTAGTTTGTAGATTCAAAACTGAACTCTTAGTTATGCTCAAGTTTCTAAAAATTGGTTATGCGGCACCTAGGCGAAACATCAGTACTAACCAAAATGATTTCACAGGCGAAACCGCTTTAAATCGATTCAAATTGATCTCAATTAGTCTAAATCCATTAAATTAAGCAATAATGTTAATACGCATCTAAAAATTTGTCCAATTTCTTTGGTTTTGTATATCTAATTTTGCTAATTCATCAAAAAAAATTTATAATTAAAGCTAAAAACCAAAATATCTTATATGAATGTAAAATATATATAAAAACAAATCAATAATTTCCTAATGCCTAGGTTCCAAATAGTCCGCCTAGTCACCAGTCATCTACAAAGCCCCTAGTTACCATCTAGCTATTTGAACACTGGTCATGCTCAAGGAATTAGCAACAATGTCATACCAACAACACCACATGCCATGAAACATAAACCACAACCTTCTAGAAGGAACTAACAGCTAAACGTATCTTCAAAACGCAGTTACTATCAGACCTAATACAAGTCATTAGCTAACAATGTAAAAACCTGGTTCTATCAACAGCAGAAGCACCAGCTTGGCCAGCAAGCTGTCTCTTCCAAGCATAAGCAACAACAGCACCATCAGGACAAACCAGAGGCATGTGAAGACCCCAAGAGTTACTTCTCGACCTAAGCGACTCAGTGAGAACCCCAGACTCTTCCAACTTCTTCCCTGATCCAAAATCAAACACCATCCATCCATCCTTTAAAACCCTAATCTAACAGATACTAAATGGAATAAATCATTTTTTGTAAATAAAAGTACCAATTGAACGGAGATCTTGAAGGTGTTGACGCATTGACGCGTCTTCTTTGAGGAAGAGCTGAAGAGGCATGTCGTTGTGGCGAGGGTTTGAGGCGACGAACATGGCTTCGAGGATACGGTCGGCGCCGAGGCGGATGTCGGCGATAACCCTAGCGGCTTGGTTGAGACGTTCCATGGCTTGAGCCACCTGCTTCGGCGGCGCGTCAGGTTTTGACTGGTTGCTCGCCGCTAGGGGTTGTTGTAGCGACTGCATAAGCTTTGTGATTGAACGATCAAACTCTCTCTCTCTTTCTCTCTTGAATTTCAATTTGATTCGGACACTGAGCTCTGATCTCTTCAGACAGCAGTTCGAATCAGCGTTTATGATTTTATAAGCTGGAAACGCCAAACGCATTTCTTAGCTTTTAGCGTTTAAATAGCTTCTTTTATACTTAGTTTTGGACCTGCTTTATTCTCGCTCAGGCAAGCCCAATTGATTTTTTTTTTTCTAAATTTTAATTAAGTGAAATTTAGGTGTTACAAAAATGTGATTATAAGTCTGATAAAATGTTAATAATATCCAGAAACCTATGCTATATTTGTTAGAATTAACTATGGAAATTCTAAGATTTATTATTACAAACAATGTGATTACAGACAAAAGTATAAGCCTCACTCTCATTCTCATCTTGGACATCACCCCTAATCATTGTGTGTTCCACGAACAGACAGTGCAGCAGCCTCCATTTTCTCACACTTTGAGTACATGCTGACCAAAGAGCTGCGAACATATATATTGGAGGCGAAGTTTTGTTTAATAGCCTCTGCGTGAACTACCAAACCTAAATCAAGATTTGTTACGATGCCAACAAAAGTGCGTCCTTCAGCTTCCCTAAACTGATTTATTTGTTTGTGACAGTCACAAAAGCTAGGTGGTGAGGGCGATGTCCTTAACGGTTTCCTCTGGCAAACCAGCCTTGACATAGCCAGAAAACAAACATGTCCAGCAAATTGTTGGGATCACATTATCCCCTCAAACACTCGTCGAGCATTACCTATAGCAACACTTAGCATACATATCAACACCCCTCCACAATATGAGTTGCTTTAAAGTCATGTCTTTATCGTACTGCTATGAACTTGTCTACCGAACTCTACATTAGTCACAGGTTTTGATAAAATAATCGAAAAAGTGAGTTTATTTGGAAATATCATATCCTGAAACATTGATATGAAACTCCTCCTCAAGACCTTTCTCGGTAGCACAATTCTGGAATACATCGATAGCATCGAGGAAACCGATTTTCTGCTTGGCTTGGAGAGAGTTCCAAAATTTAGTCGCCCATTCAGGGTAATTATCGCCTTTAAGGATGACTGGCGTGATTAGTATTTCGGGGTTGTCGGAGGGATGTAGGTAATAAGGATTGACCGAAGCTGTGCTATCGGTTGTAGTAGTCATAGACGTAGAAGTAGAAGTAGATGTAGAGGAGTTGATAGCCATGATCTATGAATGATCAATGACGGTTTTGTAGAAGTAGGAGTCTTGATTGCGGAAGCAAAAAAAATTAGGTCAAAGATCGTTATGCTCTGATACCATATAATGAATAGAAAGCTTGTGTTGTATTCATGTTCATAGAAGCGTATATATACAAGTAAAACAACTCCTAAACCTGATAGGATCATAATTATCTTAGGATAACTCTAACATATATTTATCCTTATCTCTAACTTATATCCTTATCTCTATAGTTCCAAGCCGTTACATCATTTTCAATAGAGTCGAATACCTTCTCAGTGTGAGACATTTTTACACTCTTGGCATATATAAATCAACAATCGGATTGCCTAATCTGCCTCTTGAATCGATTCCAAGTTTCAAACTCCGGGAATGGACAGCCTTATTGGTTCTCAAAACGTGTATGAGGCATTTCGTCAAGCACCTTGCGACTCTTGAACAGTTTGCGTTGATCCAATATTTGATCATGTCTGGAAAATTTCGTGGTTAATGGTGGACAAGTGCAAATAAGTCCGGTCTGGTATTCGTGATTAATGGTTATTATCCTTTTGGTTTAATCGGGCTAGGGCCTAAATAAGAAGACGGAGAATGAAAAGTTGACATGTTTTAGATGAGGAAAGAAATTGATGGAATCAAACATCCATCCAAATATTTATCATTCACTAATACAAATTAATAAAATTAAGCATTATCCTAAATGTCTCCATTTAAATTAGGAATGTAGACAAGTTATTGGAAAACATAGCTATAAATTTGAAAAATCAGTATGCTTAAATTTAGAATACAGTAATCACTAGTCTATAAGATGAATTACCTTTTTCTCTGTACTTAAACTTTGCCAAGAGATTTATATATTTGCATGACCATCTATAGTTAATATATGTTTTTGTCTAATTCTAAATTATTAATTAATTTTTATTTATTATAACATGAATATGTGAGATTTTAAATGATTCTTTCTAGAAAAATTTAAGTTTGGCTAACTAAAATTACATCACACCACTATTAATATATGTAATTATGTCGGTACTTTGGTACGACGATAAAATTTTCAAAAAATTACATATATTATCTTTTAACTAAAAGATAACAAAACACAAACTCTAGTTAAAAAGTTCTTTGAAAAACTTGATATCCTCCTATACATACATACACTTTGTTATTATTGTTGATAGTTATATTTGTTTATATATTGCTGAATATACATAGAAGAAATGTCCAAATTTTGCATTTATTCTAGTCATATTAGTCCCTTTGATCCGTTTATATGATTAAGTGTTAGATATATATTCTCTGTATTTAAATATATTTCAAAAGTAAGTGTAAAAAAATATGGACTGTTACAGGTTTTATTTATTTTGACAATTTTTATTTAAAATTTCATTGTCATCTTTGATCTTTAGGATATTTAATAACCAATTAGCTTATTCCTCTATCCTCGTTATACCATAATAAGTTAATAACCTTGATAGCTATATCTAAGCTATAACTAAGCAATTTTATTATGTCTCTTCCCATTACTACTTGATAACCATACATTTAATAAAAAATATTAAAACCTTATCATTACATATAAATATGAAAATATTATGCATTTAGTTTATCAAATACATGATTTATTTATAAAACTAAAATGATATTCAAATTTTAAAAATGATAATAATTGATAACAATGCATTTAGTTAAGTAATCATCAAATAAGTTTTAATATTTATTTAAACAATTAAAACGAAACCAACAAAATACTATTACTAATCATATATATATATATATATATATATATATATATATATTTTGAGTGTTCTCATAAAATGTTATGTGTGATAATTATTTAAGAACTTGTAATTTACTTAAAATAAGTTAGTTCTATGAATCATAAACCTTCATGATTACTTTTAGTTATATGATTTTTTAAGTTTAAAATGATAAATTGTATGGAAAATTAGAAATAGTTTTTTTCTATTTCTTATATATATGCATGATGTTATTAAGCAGACCCAAATGAAAGTAAGAGGCTCCAAGTATAATAATCCTTGAAAACATGGTATTTTGTGTAAATACATTAAATACACATAACTGGTTTTGGATAATGCACAAAACCAAATTAAATAACGAGCGGTTACTCTCGACCTTCTTCATCAGAATCAAACAAAATGATGAACACACTTCAAGCATTTCAGACAACTCTAACACCAAACTTCCATGTTCTATTCAATCCCTCCAGACATTCTATTTCCAGAACCCAATTCCTCTGTCTCTCCAAACCCAGAGATGGAAACTCGGATTCAGAGTCTGATCCTGATCCTCCAAAACCCGAAGGAGATACTCAGAGACAAGAACTCTTAGCCAAGATCGCCATGCTTCAAACATCGAAGGTCCGTTTAACTGATTTCTTAGACGAACGATCAGATTATCTCACCAAGTTTGCTGAAGAAGCTAATGCAGAGTTTGATAAAGTTGGAGAAGATGCCATGAAAGACCTCGACGAAGCAAGCTCAAGGGTATGTGTTTCAATGGCTTGTCTTTTCTTTATATATCAAGTGAAGTCATAAGCTGATATTGTTCTTACCCTTTTCTGAGTAGATACTAGAGAACATTGAGAGCAAGATGCAAGCATTTGAGGAATCTGCGGGATTAAACAGGTTGGAGATAGAGGAGAACGATAGTAAGTTGGCTGAGTTTGAGGAGAAGATCGTGGAAGACAGGAATGAAGGATTGTTCTTCAAGGGCTTACGCGGTAAACAGCCTGTGGATGGAGAGAAAGCTAAAGAGGAGACTGAGAAGATACAAGAGGCTGCCAAAGAAAGTGCAGGATCGAAGTCAAGAAGGAATGTTTACCTCGGTTTGATTGGGATCGTGGCTCTAGGAATCGCTGATTCGTTTGTTTCTTCACCGGATTGGAGAAAAGTAGCTGTTCTTGGAGCTATCCTTATCCCACTGATCACTCAGTTTGTGAATGAGCAGACACTGTTATCAGAAGAAGCAGATAAGGGTAAAGGAAACAAGAAAGAATAAATAGGAAGGACTGACTCTGTATCAATCTAAGTAATTCAGAGTGTGATAATGCATGATCAGTTTTTCTGTTTTAACCGACGATAAGTTACAGGAATAAAGTAAAACACATAAACTTTATAAACTCAAAAGAAAGATTATCTAAAGATCTTTAGTAAACAAAAAAAATTGATAATATCTAATACTTTAGACGAGCTATTTAAGGTAGCATCATCATAAGTCTCTGTTGCGGGAAAAGGAAGGGAGGGGAACAGCTTCTTGAGGTCGTAGTATCACGAGCAGACCGAACATCCCCAGCATCGGAAGGACAAGGAGCCATTTCAGAAGCTTGTAATAATACATATGGAAAGTTAGAGAGAATTCATCTGAGAAATGGAGTCCATTTTTGTCCACCATCTCCACCATTACTGTGCCTGTTGTTCTCACTCCAACGGTTGGTAGTTTTATTCTGTATTTTCCTGGTTTGTCATAGATCTGGCTCTGTTTTATCCTTCTGTCTCCTTGGTAATTACCTGGTACTAACAGTGTCGTCTGTACATTTTAAAAACAGCTGTCTACTTTAGTTTCAAAGGAACCATTGCTAATCATTCATTTATTGAGGTTAGAGGAACTTACTGTAACGTTGTAGGGTGCTTGTGAACCAGATGGGTATCTATAGTTATCAACAATCTCGATCTCAGCCCAGAAGTTTTTGCCTTCCTCATCGCGGAAACCTCTAGTTGAATGCGTGACAAAAACACCTTCACGGTCGTATCGGATTGCCTTGTTGTTCATGCCTTGATCAGTCGATCTCCAAGCCTGATGAGTTTGTGTGAAATCAGTAATCTATCACATTTAAAAAATAAAAATAAACAATGTCTAAGAACAGTGTTAGGAAGATCTTGCCTTGAGGGGATGGTGAGGGGAAGGCGTGGAGAAGCAAAAGACGTTTCCGTTCATAGTTGAGACAATGAGATCAAGATCATCTCCACCGTCAACATTATCAGCCAAGACCATGCTGTATCTGTAACACGAAACATCTTCGCGGTAAAAAAATTAACCGAAAAAGCGAAACTACTAAAAATAGTAATGTGCTGCAAGGAAGCAAGTGACTTACGAAGTTTCACCAATATCAACAACGTCAGCACACGAGGTGGGTCCATCTATGAGATACATGTAACCGTCAAAGGATGTGGTAACAATGGTAAGTCCCTTCTTTTTATCACCTCTCTTGTTCAGATCAACAAGAAGAACTTGGTTCATCACTCTTCCATGAGTTCTGTACGGGTACGGACGGACAATCGAACCATCCTTGCCACTAAGAACGTAAATGTTTCCTGATGCTGTAGGAACCACAACATCAGTATGTCCATCACCGTCAACATCGCCTATTGAAGGACCCTGGAAGAGAAGATTATTATCAGTCTCTGATTGTGAAGTGAACAGAGAGAGGATTCCAAGTTAAATGTCGTACGCATTATGATCAACCACATATAATCGTGTTGATACTAACTGGTTCATTCATAAGGCTGTTTTACACTAGATGAGAATAAACGGATGTAACTGCATACCTGGGGAACCAGACTCTTTAAATGTACTTCCCAAATTTCCACTCCTTGGGTGGTCCATGCTGCTACATTTCCGTGGGAATCTGTTGTTACAAGTTCAATTTTTCCATCGTCGTTTATATCAGCTGCAACCACTGCCCCTTGTATTTCAGCCATTTCAAGTGGGAACTTTTCTCTGATGTTTCCTGCAAAAAGACAACAATCTTAGAATCCAAATCAACACCGGGACTTGCAAAGGAAACTGCCACGATTACCCAGTGCAACAAAATCTCTAATGAAACAAGTCTATTGTCCTGAACTGTCTTACTTGTGAGAAAATATTTTTAAGCAAAGAGGGTATATAAGTATGGGTACGAATCTATTAAGAGTGAAATTTCTATTGGTGAATATTCAAGGTAAACAAGAAGCCTTACCACGGTGGTCCATGGCGTAGAATAAGCCAAAGGAAGTTCCGACAAGGATATCCAAGTAACCATCGCCATCCAAATCAACAACCGTTGGGGAAGAATAAATATATGCACGGAAGTTTGCATTATCCGTACTCAAATCTAGCTCTTTGACCCATTTAACTTGTTTAGTCTCAAGATTGAAAACCACAATTGAACTAGCAATATAGTTTTTGATGTCAATACTACCAAGCTCTTTCAGATGTTCTGGATTGTCATAATACCTGAAAAAAACAGTATATCAGGGTCAGTTATATTAAGCAAAGTAAATAAACTGGAAACGCTAATATTTTAAGACCTTATGCATGTTTCCAGAAAATCATTACTAATGATGCTTTTGAATTGACAGCTATGTACAGTTTGACACATCTTCAGTGGTAAGAGATGAACTTACTCAGGGTCGAAGAAATATGAAACAGCAACAACCATCTCCTGTATTCCATCTTTATCTATGTCAGCAATTACCTGATAAACAAGTAACACTGTGAGATCTCTCAAGGAAGCAAGTAATCAAAGACAATGTTTTTTTTTGACATAGAAGAGACTCACAGGAGTGCAAAGTATATGGGCATCAATATTCACATAATCCTCTGAGTTTTCGTGCTGTCCTTCGACCCATTCCTCATCACCCCACATGGTCTCATTTACATAATCGTCATAATCATAACTGTATTCATCACCTAACTCATCAGTATCACGCAACAAGTCAAACGATGAATCTGCTTCAGCTTCTAATATTCCATCGTTTTCAACTGTGGCCATGCGAACACCCTCACTGTTGTCTTTATTGTCAGAATGGCCGTCCGAGCCACCATCTTCCAGAAGTCGCCTCCCACTTTTGGTTCCTGTCTCTGTCGTACTACTGTTTCCAGATGTCACCAAAGTTTCTGAAGAATTATCCGTACTGGTGTTTAGTTTAATAACAGTATCATTCTTAGCTTCACTAATCTTGCTTTGATCCACCTCAATGGTGGTTACATTTCCAATGATTTTTTCTGTCGAGCCAGCTGTAGTATCATTAGTTGCCGAATTGTTTGAGCTAACATTCATGGAGGAGTTATGTAACTCTGGAGTAGGCTTTACGACTGCTTCTGTTTGGTTACTCTCAGGTTTCTTCTGATCCTCTTGAGACGTCACTGGAGTAGGCTTTACGACTGCTTCTGTTTGGCTATTCTCAGGCTTCTTCTGATCCTCCTGAGATGTCACTGGAGTAGGCTTTACGACTTCTTCTGTTTGGTTGTTCTCGGGTTTCTTCTGATCCTCTTGAGACGTCACATTTGAAGCCTCGCCATGAAATTCTTTTGGCATCGAGGCCGTAACATTTGGTGCTGTGGTAGTTGCATCCGTTTCTACAAAGAGGAGTAAGAGTCACAAAATAAACTTTCATCAGTACTTAATACGACTCTCCAAATCCATCTACTTTCTCAACTGTCTAGATACAGGAGATTCTTATAAGCGAGGATGAATCCCCATGCAAAATCTATAAGATAAACGAAATACAAAAGTCTAAAACTATTCAGATGCTCCAAGCAGAAACTTAGCTTTGCACTTTTAATAACTTAATCAGGAAAAATACAAATTCAACCAAGCAGAGACTGTGGACAATGGGCATAACTTAAACAGTAAACTATAAAACTGATGTCGAAACTTAATATAATAAACAAACTTACGAGTGGCCGATGACTTCATCTCCATAGCTTCATGCACAAGCTGTTCATCATGGACATCAGGATGTGAACGGTCAACAGGGTCAGGATTCAGTCCCACATGCCAGTTCTTGTGCACTTTTCTGCGTGGCACCTCTAGCTTATCTGACATCAAAAACCCTGATGTCCTGTAAACAAGAAAGTATCATATGCAACCCCATAGAAATCCAAGGATCGTGATAACAGATAAACAAAAAAAGGTATCTGCCAATTACCTGAAAAAGAGCACCTCGCCATTGTAAGTCGCCAGAGCAATCTCTCTAACCCCATCTTTGTCGATATCGAATAGAAGAGGACTTGAATGCACGTTGGACTGATGAAAAGCAGGCCACCCTAACATTTCATGAGTGAATCATCAGTAACATCACTAGAACAAAGCCTAAGAAGATAAGATATCTTGTACCTGGCATCTTGTCTCCATCAGAACCTTCAAGAACTTCAAGGTAGTGAACAAAAGATGGAACAACAATGTCAAGCTTTCCATCACTGTAACCAAAAAAAAAAAAATCAGGTCAACAATCGTATGATCCCTAATCAAAAACTCAGATTCCATCATATACCTGTTGATATCAGCAATCAAGGGTGTAGCGTAAATGCTAGAAGTGACTTCAGTTTGCCATCGGAGCTCTAGTTTCCTCGGGCATTGAGTATTCAACAAAGCATCTTCATCACTGCACAAACGAAACGACCTCTTATGAGTAAGGAAACGTATCTCCAAACAATCAAAGCTATGAAACTGATCGTCTACTCAATACAGATCGAAACTTACATTTCGGGGTAGCCTTGCTCGTCATCGGTGGCTTTACGCTCTCTGAACTTGTTTTCCGCATAGGAGGGATTCGATAAGATAAGGAAGAGGAAAAACCTCAGCAGACACAGTCGCGTATGGGGTTTCATATGGTCACACTCTGCTAATACCTGACGATCCAGGTACGAGGAGCTGAACGATACCGATCCAGGCACGAGGAACTGAATGCAATTACAGAATTGGGGTTTTAGGGATTGAGAATGGGAGTAAAAGGAGAGATCGAGAAGGAGAATTAGACGAAGCTGATCGCAGCCGGCGAAATCGAGTGACGCCAGGGAAGAAGAGTAAATGCTTGCCGTTTTTGATCTACCTTTAAAATAATATTGTCACGAAACCGCACGTTGTTTAATTACAAATATAAGAAACACCACACCTTTCTACACTTTGAATTGTTATGTCCTGCGTGCCGATAAGGGCTAACACATTTTCCATAAATTTTCTGTGAATGTGAGTGAAACAGTGGAAACAATTACTACTACTTCGTCTGCGAGAAAAATGAGCAAACATTCTATCTTCTGAAGTAAAATAAAACCAATAACAATATGATACTAATACTAAAACATTACAACATTATATCCTCCTAAGTGCTATGACTTGTATCATTACAACAGCTTTTCCATCTAAACATCGGAATCACTTAAAGAGTAAACACACACCTTACTTAAACCATCATCACATATGCCAAACGGAATCGGATTCATTATAAACCCTAAACTTCCTCCAAACCACACATCCTGAGAAAAGACAGAGCTCTTTCTTTCATCTTACGTACATTAGATGTCATCTTCTTCTTGATTCAGCTTGTTATTTGTATTGAGATAAACAGGCCTATGCTGTTTCATCTGCGGCGCGCAGCTTTGCTATCCATCTGAATACGGTCCGCGTACATAGGCAAACGGATGATCTCCCTTATCTCCTGCAGCAACACTTCCTCCGTGATGTTGTCTTTTATGCTTCTCATCACCTATTCAAACATTCATAATGGTTTAGACTAAACCTCATCATACCAGGTGACATTGACATACATACAGTAATGTCACAGCTGAGGATTTGGATCTAAAGAATACAATCAAGCATATAAAGGAATATTGACCTTTCTATAAGTGTTGATATCATTTGGCGTTGATTTATCGACCCTGACCCGCATGCTAACCCAGACTTGCTCTTCCTGATCCCACGAACACTCTACAATCTTCCCGGAGTACTCGGCTGGGTCTGAATCATCTGTTACAGTTTTAATATTAGCATCAGCTAGTAGTTCTCATAACTAAGGAAGTGAGTAAGTATGATTAATATATGTAAGCGAAGATAACACTATACACACCTCTAAAAACAACATTATTTCCATCCATATGCTTCTTCTTCCCCCTTTCGAACAAGGAGAGCATTCCCCTGCCACTCTCATCCTGTTCGTATAGAAAGTCAACCGAGTTCATTTCTGGATACTTCCACTTCAGTAGACCTTCATGAGTACGGGCAACATAAGGGTCATCCCAGCCCTGTTAACAGAAAAGCAGATTTCAGATATTTATTAAGAAGCTGTACCAGAGCTGAACATGACTATCTCTGCATTTGTATGAAGTTATGGCTTTAGTCCTAAACTCTAACATCCTCGATACTCTTTTTGTTCCATGGTTACCTGAAATATCAGGCCGTCGGCTTCATGTGAAAGTGATGGAATGAAACCTTTCAAAACCTTCTCAACCGCAGAAAGCAACCAAAAATCCTTTCTCCGTACCTAGGCAAGAATATAAAAACCAGGTCCGTGAACAGTTATACAAGGGAAAAGGGATTGTAAGAACAAGAAAAATGTAACTCTTAAGTACGCACCCTAAAAGGCTCAAGATCATATCTGTAGATATGACTTCTTGCCTTCTCATGATTTCGGGGATCTATCACCTCCTTCTCGAGCATCTTCCATCTTTCATAGAAAGGCCGCTGGTCGATATTTAAATCATGCAACTTAGCATTAGTATCTTAAGCAAATGACACGTGATACAGCAAGCCAAACAAAACTCGAGAACACTCTATACTAATGACAGCTAAGAATGATGGTAAAAAGATAACGTCAAGGCTTACTGTTTGCGACAGCAACGAAAAATTCTGTTCAAATGTTGCATAAAGTACAGTAAGCCATGAGAATCAGATGCTCTATATGATATGTTCATAATCCCCAAAATCTTGATCCCATCACAAAACATATAAGACATAAAGAAAAACAAACATTCTAAGAGAATCACAGTACACGGCTTACTATAAGCCTGGTCTAAATACTGCTTGATTTCTACAATCTTGAATCATTAGGGTAATAGCAGCTGCAGTGTCTACGACCTGCCTCAATACATACCAAGATCTTGATCTAAGAAGTATGAGATCCCTTTGAACCAATTTAAAACAAGGGAACCAATCCCAGCATTAACGATCACAGAAAGAAACAATAAAGTTCTAACCTCTACAACTGATTGGCCGTTGATTGCTACCATATCATAGATTAGATATCTCCTCTCCTGCCTTTGTTTGTCTGGTAAGGTATCAATAATCATTTCTCCATCCAGCAATGTGAAGTGATGCACTTTATCAGATATGCCCTGTCAAGAAGAATAGGTAAGGAAAATCACAAAATTTGTAGTATATATCAATAGACGATCAAAGATGGAAAATCACTCACTTCAGTTGGGTGCTTGAAGGGGAACCGCATTTGTACCCTCCGGAATCTAAAGCTCCTATCTACTAAATAACATCCATCTATGGTTAGCAGCATCATGTATCGTGTTCCATCAGCCTTCCATGTTGCATAATAGTATCGCTGCCTTAAGAGTTGCAAATTATCCCTGTATTAGAACACAAGTAAATTAGAAAATTGAGACTGCAAACTAAATGGACTTATCGGGTCCGAAACATGGTCAAATAGTAACGCAATTAGTCATACCTGTTTAAGGAGACAGGGTGTGAACCTGGAAATTGCGAACATCCTCGTCCCTAAAGTAGAGAAAAATAAATTCAGCAAGCAGGTGTTAGTTAGATTGCGCCAATGAAAACGATAAAAGAGATTACACAACATGATATGAAGATCCCTACCCCAATATTCAGCGATAGCATCCTATAAAAGAAATGCCGGTAACCTTCCTCCTGGTCAGGGGGTATTTCATCTCCCAAAACGTCATCATTTGACATCTTGACTTCCACCTGAAGGGGTTCCTCCTGAAACAGTAAGCCAGTAAAAAATATTATATAGCAAATAACCAGCACAAGCATGCAAAACCAAATGAACACTTTGTAAGCTTGTCAGTCTTGGATAGTCTCAACTGAACGTGCACCAGAAACTAGATACTTGATAAAAAGTGATTCATGAGGGATGGAAGCTTCTTAAATCCTAACTAATCCCATGTCAGAGGTATTTTTTCTCTACCAAACCAATGTTTTCAAAGATCACACTAATAAACGGTATAAAAACATAGTTATAATGATTCTGAAGCTACAATTCTGCTATAAGCCGTTCTTCAGATAGTTTTTCTAACTAACAATGAAAACGGCAGGTCTGAAGCTTGAAAAAACGTGCAAGAAAACCATTGGAATGACAGTTTCTATATATATGTGATCAGCTAAATATACGGTCATCAGTTTGCACAGAGATTACCTGCACAGGACCAGCCGGACCGCCATCATCATCATCATCATCTGGCACAGCTTCACCATTTAAATCAAGCTCCGTAGATCTCTTCCATTCCGGTGTTGATGGGCATACAACACTCTCAGGTTTTATTTCGTGATAAAACGTGTATAAAGCATCAATATAGTCCGGTTTATAGATCCCAGGGGGGCGGGCATCGGAAAATATTTTTAATGCCTGACAAAACCAACATACGATAATATTTTTTTTTTACTTTTACGAGGTACATATAATGAAAAGATACAACGAAAGAAATGAAAGCTGACCTGTGTAACATTCATCGGCCCAGATCGCATAAGATAATGAACTATCATAAACCCTGTCCGATTATGCCCATGTGTACAGTGAACGAGAATATACTTCTTTGAGTGTTTTAGATTTAGAACGAACTGATTAACCTGAAAAGGGTTTTATTAAGTGAGCTACTAACAGTAAACAAACTTACTTTTATAATGAGCATCACGAGAAGATAAAATACAACATGGCTACAAATAAACATTTACCTCATTGACAAACGTGTTGACAGACACATTATCCGGCACTGAATCGCGACCCTTGCATGGAATCTACAAGCAAAGAATACTAAAGATAAGCAAACTGCTACAGCTTTCGCAAAGAATATCGTATAGACAGTATGTTTTCCAATTACCTTAACATGCTTAATGCCTTCTTTCTTTAAGTCCGTCGTAGAATAGTAACGAGTTGTATTTGTCAAATCAATCACAAGACCAAGCTGAAAAGGATAGTAACATTACAAAATAAGTTAGATCACGGACATAATAGTGTTATGCAACACACACATTTTCAACAAAGTATGGACAAACAGATTCCACAAATTACCTTTCTCCCAGCAATCCTCTGGTTATGGACCACCTGCTTAAAAGAGTATCTACTTCCAGGAGGCACATGACTGTTGTAAGCTTCATTCAGGGGAACTTTGGAAGGAACGAGGAATCCTATCTCATGCCCAGAAGGAGGGCAGTCTAGCCAACCTGTGATATTGGACAGGCTGTCAAAGAGTCACCCTATTTAAAGCATTAGCCTAAACGGGAAAAAGACAAACACACTAGCCAAAACGTTTCAGAATCCATTTATAACTGGGAGTAAATAACAGCCACAAAAAAATGATAAGAAACAACTCGGCTAAGGAGTATCACCTTGAGGGATCTTGTATCTATCATAAGCTTTAGTATTTCGATTCTGGTAATATTGATCACGGTAAGCCTGCTGAGAGTTATGCGTTGGCTTGTCATATCTCATTCGTTTCCTTCTCTCATCACGTTCCTGTAACAAAATCATAATCCATCCTCAGTCTCAGGGTAAGTTACTTTTATAGTAAGACTGTGGAAAATCAAAAGTACCCGTCTTGCTATCTCAACGGCAGACTCTACCCTGTCATCACGGGACGAGTAGTGTTCAAGATGCCTCACATAAGGTTCGTCATCTTCTTCGGGTTGTGGTGAAGCATTTAAGTCCATTGTGGCAACCATTCAAGGGAAAATGAAAAGCATTAACCTAACAACACATCGTTCCTCTCCACTAAAGCCATATCTAAAGTCAAGAGAAACGCAACACAGATGAGTAGAAACTAAATTTACTTCTAAAATTGAGCAACTACGATTCAATAGATCCACATAAACTAAGTTTCCTCCAACACCGACTTTTCTCAAACCCTAGAAGTGACGAATCGACGAAATCTCAGCCGTACATTTCAAATTCGTGCCCTAATCGGAAACATCCCGGCAAGAAATCAGTCTCTAGCTAACGAGTGTGAAGAAGAATCACCTAGAGAAATTAACGCTTCAGAATCGACATCGAGGGTACTTTGAGACTAGGAAGCTTTGATTGCGCCGAGGGAATCACACGGAGATGGCGAGAGAAGACGGAGTTCAGTTTCGATCGCAGGTTCAGTGAGAAAAAGTTGAAATCGAAACCCTAGAGAGAGAGAAGATAGTGGTTGATGAAAGGAGGAGAGAAAAAGAATCCGACGTCAAGTCTCGTATATATATATAGTGGTCAGCCGAGGCAGAGACTTATATTTATTGGTGACAAAAAAAAAAAAAAAAAGAGGAGAAAATGATAAATAATCTCTTGATAATAAATAAACCTAACCTTACACATTTTTCATGAGGATTGGAAAAATAGAAAGATGTAATGTTGTTGAGGAAATAAAACAAAATAAAATTATTATGATCCCTAACTGTAAACCAAAAACTTTAATTATTGGCAAAAGAAACTTTAATTGTTTGAACAACTTCGTTTATTGTCCTCTTTCCTTTATTGTCTAAAGTAAATAAAATTCAAAGATGAGTAAATATATGGCGAAATGAGCGAAAAATGGCTTGGAAATGTTAAATTATCATCCACGAGACGTGCTCCGAACATGGATGGAGCTCAAAGTTTCAAGAACTTTCGAATTAACATAGGACAAAAATGGAAACAAAACACAAAAAAAACTCCGTTGCCGGGACTCGAACCCGGGTCTCTTGGGTGAGAGCCGAGTATCCTAACCAGCTAGACTACAACGGATTTTGTTTGTAATATGTTTAATTATTTGTTTAATATTAAATATCCACATTCCAACTCCAAGTAATCCATTGCTTGATAACAAACTTGATCAGTTACATAGAAGTAACAAACCTAATCAATAATGAGAAATCACAAACTTAAAATGAAAAAGTTTGATTATAGAGTTTATAACACTTGCAGATTAATAAAGGCCCTTTTGCTTCAAAGGATTTTTTCGAGTTTTGGTATCTTAAAGTTGAAGTAGCTGCTTCTTTTAGCTTCATCTTTGAGAGGAAGTTGTGATCAAAGAAGCTCTCAGCAAACTGATAGCCTGAAACACAAGTCTAAGTCAAGATTTTTATTAAAACCCAAAAGAGTAAAAAATAAGTAAAGAGAAGTATCATACTTGAGCTTTGTCAATGCTAATCACTTGCTCCTCTATATCACTAATATTCATCTGCAACTTTCTTAGCAATGAGATTTTTGAGGATGAGTTCATCGCAGTAACGACCAAATCATCCGACACTATGAAGTTAGTCTCTCCCTTGACAAGTCTTACTAGCAGAATCTGACGTCACCACTAGAGTTAACTTGAAAACTCTCTCACCGTCCTCAATCACACTCTTCTTGATGTTCTTGAAAGCCCTTAGAGCACCCTCAACGCCTGTCTTTAGAGAGTATTTAAGGGGAAAAGTGAGTTGTGTGGCCCACAAAAAAAGAGAATACGTCTCTTGGCGAAACTGTTTTGCGGGCCCCACGACACGGCCTGCGATTAGGTCGTTTTAAGTTTTTTTTTTTAGTAAACAAAAAAACAGAAAGGGAAAAAAAGAAGATACTCTTACCTCTTCAAAACCAACATCAATAACCATTTCTTGAAGTTTATCAAAACCAGAATATCCAAGACCATTGAGAACATTCAGTACAAGTCCCATAGAGTTTACTGCCACTCTCATATCATCTGTAACAATATAAGACGTTCTGCAGCTAAGAAACACTCCATCGTCAACCTGAAACTGGCGTGTCGTGTCATCGAGTTTCCACAGCTACATCTTGAACTACTTACATTACTGTACACCTTACAGCAAGACTCAACAGATACAAAATTTGGACACACAAAGAACTTGGTCGCCTCAGTGTCATCCACGTTCAGCTTTAGCTTCCTGCCGGGACTCTCCTTCATACTCCTTGGATACAGCAACAGGTTTTTACAACCTGGAGTCTTGAAATTATCGATGTCCATGTCTGAAACACTTTTGTAAATGTTGTGAAAGCAACCAACGATTGAATAAGACTGAGGATTCTGATCCTTCTCCAGTAATCTGACAATGGTTCCCATAGGAAGAGTCAAAAGACTGCAGAGTACATCAGCAAAATCTTTACAAGTCTCAGCCAAAACAACTCTGTTTTGGTTCTCATCAATGAGAAGTTTTAGGCTAAACTTTGGTTTTACAGCCATCAAAAAGATTAAGGAAGGTGCACAAAAAGAAAAGAATCCTTGGATTTAACATACTTTACATGCTACTAGGTAGGCCAATCATATATATACAGGATCTAGCTTTTAAGTCGCATAAACAGTTGGTTTTATGATAGTATCTACAAAACACCCTAATGTTATCTATTTTACTTTATCTACATCCTACTGGCTATTACTGAGGAAACATTTTAGGATTTAGCTTTTAAGTCATTTTACCATGATTTTGTTTTCTCAAACTTTGGGATTAAGGATTTGTATCTATGTAAATAAAAAGGTTATCAACACGCAAAAAGAAAATGAATTATAAGTTCATATCAGAAACTTCCATTTGTTGTCAAATTCATTTTTCAGTTCCTATTGAGGAATGAGAATACGGCTGGTAAATGTGTTGTTTGAGGAAAAAACTTATGGACAATTAGCGTATTCAAGTCTGATAGTGAGATGACGTTTGATACCAAGAATATGAAATGCTGTTAGTAGGCTATTATATTTCATCTAAAGGATTGATGACAAGGAATAATTTAAAGACCATTAATACCAACTTAAGATGTTTAAAAGAGTTTAAAAAACAGATGAATCAAAGGAGAAAACATTGCTAGTTGAAGGCTTGAAAAATAAATCTAAAAATCATAATAAAGATGGGCAGTTCCATTTGATTTTCTTCAGAGTGTTGGTTTTTGCACAGGAAGGTTTAGGAAACACCACGGACCTGTAAAAACAAGTTTCAGAAATTTAAAACCATTTATTAAGAGTCAAACAGATATACAAAAAAGAAATGAAAGTTGGAGGATAATATAGTAGTAGAATAAACTTCTGTTTGGCAAATGCTAGCCATTGCAAGCATGCTTGCCAGACCATTGGTTAATGCAGAACGGGAGATTAGGGAAGCTCTAAGGATGTTGATGAGCTGCAGTGACAGTTTATTCTGAGGCATAAGGATCATACCAAAGTAACCATAAAAACAGAAGTAAAAGCAATAATGTTACAAAGCATACCTCTGCTTTAGAAATGTTGATTTCTCGCTCCTCAAGATCACTTACGTTGTTGGCATTACTCTTCATAAACAAACCAATGGTTGAAGATGAACTCATCGGTGTTATAACAAGATCATCTGACACAACAAACCTCGTATCTCTCTTCACAAACCCACTACCGCATTTTGAGGGAGTCTCGGACTTAATTTTTGGATCGATTGGTATCACGCTGTGAACTCTGATAGGTTCTTAAGGTTATTAACATTCCTTACCAAACTCAGAATCGAAGGCGCAGGGTCAGGACCGAGTATTACTGGATATGAATATACTACTGTTGGCTGAGAGGGAATATCAAGAACTTGTTTACTGCAGGTATAATAATAAGGTATCTCAAAGAGACTGGAAGATGAAGCTTTTCTACAATCACTTCTGCACAAATTTCCAACGCATCCCAAAACAGAACCATCATTAGTTAATGAACATGCCACCTCAAGAGGGAGAGCAAGAAAACCAAGAAGAGAATCAACAAAGTCTTCACTGCACTCTGCATAAAGAATCTTCTTGTCACACTTTCTGACAAATATCTTCACCTTACATTCATGGCCTCCTTTTACACACCCAACTTCTACTGCCTGAGGAAGAGAACATTTTAGAAGATGTTTGCTGAGGAATGTAAGTGATAATGGAAACTCCGTAGCAAAAAAGTTCCCAAGTAGAGTCAGCACCTACATACAATTTAGGTAAGATTATAATGAAGAATCATAAGCATAACAAATGAATTGATGTAGTAAAAAAGGGGTACCTCTTTAAAACCAACATCAACAACAATCTCCTGCAAGGAATTAAAATCTACATATCCTTGTAAATTGAGCTCTTTTGAAATAACACCAAGAGAGCTCAGTGTAACTCTCAGATCATCAGTGACAATGTAAGAAGAACGACAGCTAACAAACACTCCATCTTCTTTATTTCCTACTGGGCTTCCGAGTTGATCTTCCTCTGAGACCAGAACCTCTGTTACCATAAAATATCCACAGCTACACCTCGAAGCGTTAAAGTTGCTGTACTTCTTACAACCATAAAAAACTGGGCATGTGAAGAACTTTGTAGCTTCAGTATCATCTATGTTCATTTTCAGCCTCCTGCATTGGATCTCCTTAGTACTCCTCGGGTAAAGCAACATAGTTTTGCACGCTTCGGTCTCAAAGTCGTCGACGGACATATCTGAAACGCTTCTGTAAATGTTGTGAAAACACCCTGATCTCGGTTGTGTTGGCTTATGCTGCTCCAGAAGTCTCACAATGGTGCCCATGGGAAGTGTTAGGAGACTGAAGAGGACGTCTACAAAATCCCTACATGCCTCAGCTAGAACAACCTTTTTTCTCATATCATCAACCAGAAGTCTTAGACTAAACTTTGTATTCTGTGAGGTTTTCTCCATTGGAATTAAAACAAAAAACGAAATGAGGAAGATGGATAGTAGAGGAGTTTTTTTTAGCCAATCAAGTTCTGCGTCTTGAGGTACAAAAATGATTCGCTTCTATATATAGACATACTGAACCACCAAGGGTAGGACTTGGGACAAGGGAATAGCAAGAGGTTTCTTGTAGTATTATCTGTATTTAATTGAACGTTATGATTCAAAACATCGAAACTCAAAACTGTTTAGCTTCCCCATGGCAGCGTGGCTGAAGATACATGTCTCGATGACTTATTTATTTAAGAAATGAAGAGTCTTCTTACGTTTGTTGTGTAAATGAAGAGTCTCCTTACGGTTACTCGTAAAAACTATAGTATGTATAGAAAGATAAATGCATAAGCTGAATACACAACATTGGACCTTGTTGTCTTTCTTTCGAACAACTACATAGAAAGTTAAAAAAAAAAAGCTCAGAATCAGCCTCATCTATGTTTTTTCTTACACACATTCAATGTCTTGTGCTGACTTTTCAAAGGAATGTCACCACTACATTGCAAAGTATGCTAAATCCCAAACCTTGGCCCAACTTTGAAAATGAATATGAATAATTCATTTTTAAATTAAATTTAAATGAAATTTAAGATCCGTATCCAGTTCTTCTTCTTCTTCTTCCTTTTTTTTTTCAGCAGCTCAACGTCGTTATGCATCTTGTGAGTTGAGGGAAAAGGGACAGAGGAAGGAGACATTATACTAACTTCTTCCCTTGTTTGTGTGTGGTGAGTGTTCTACATAGCTTCATCAATGGAGTTTGGATCTTCATTTGGATTCAGGACGTGCTTCAAGGCAGCAAACTCTACTCTGCTTATCTCCGCAAGCTTCAATATCACGTTGAGAAGTAGAATTCAGAGAGTCTCTGCTGTTTCGTATAAGGAGTTCGTGAGTCTGCTCTGCAAGAAACCAAGAAGAGGGTCGTATAGAGGGAGAACTGAAGAGGGTTTGAGTCCGTTGGTTCTAATCCAACGTACCAGATGAAGCATCACTACGTTGCAAGTTACAATCAACTAGTTTATTAATAAATTGGGCCCCTAACGAAATTTTATATTTATCGGCTCAAAGCTAGTGCTTAATCAGCTGGTACCAAGACCGGTTCCACAGTAGGCAGTAAGCATTTTTTTTTGTTCCTCATCTCTTTGAAACAAGGGTCCATGACTATCTATCTATACGTAACCGAGCCATCATTTTCTGTTAATAGAAAGCATCATCAGAGAACTCTTATCAATACCCATGCTATTGTTGTTTCAACTAGTTTGGTCTATAACTTCATCGTCTTGAGTCAGTAGGTGTTAGAGGCCTTGAGGTCTTAGGATGTTGCATCAATGAAGCACAATAAACAAGAAATGTCCACTAAATCGTTGGCTGTTACATCACAATCACTTCCATCTCTCCCATGTGTCATCAAATCGTTGGAAGGTGCATCAAAACGTTTTTCAATCTTTTCTTTTTGCTTGATGTAACTATTACTTATGCACACAGGCTATAATATTTTCTTTCCGGCTTTGCCTTTAATTCACATAAGTGTGACATCCAAAAATAAAAATTATAATATAACATCTACCGAGTACATAGTAGCACTATGTACATGAGCCGCAGCCGCACTAAAAGGAGTTTTTTTCACCGAAAGAGCATACAAGAAAAAAATGACCAAAAGTATCTTACTAAAGAGGTCAAATATATTTTACCGTTACTCTATAAATAAATATTAAAAATATTTATTTTTGAATTTTCTGATTATTTTAAATTCAAAAATTTCTTTTTAAAGCTATTTTAAATTATAAATTTTATTTTTATTTGTTTTTAAAAATCCCATATTTTACCCCCAAAATCTCATCCCTCAAATCTAAAATCTAGGTTTAAGTGTAAATTACTTAGTTCCACTGATATAAGTGTTTATTTATCAATTTAATGAAATATTTCTGTCATTTTGTGCCTTAGTGTTTTATGTTTTATGATAATTTTTTTTATGTTACCATAGATTTTTTTTCATTAATTATTATATTATATAAATATATATATGAAATGCATATGATTTTTACATGAGAACTTTTTCTTGTATATATATTTAACTAGTGGTGTACCGGCGCTACGCGCCGGATATTTATGATAATTAAATATATAGTTTAGATATCAAAATGTATTTTAGTAAATTTATCAAGTTTATTATCATTTTAAAAACTAATTTTCGTAACTATAAAGTTATTTTAATTTTAGGTTGAATTCC
>JABAYD010022136.1:0-13245 GCA_014822095.1 Diplotaxis tenuifolia
AAGAATGCGCAAGATAAGTAGCACTTGATCATAAAGATATAAGCGAGGATCATGAACCCACGTAAGAGTACTCATAAAGATAAAAAGAAACCGTGGGGTTAGAATATATAAAGAGTGATGGGCGTATTGGCCATATAGAAACGCCATCAGATAAAACAGTGATGAATAAGATCTTGTGAGAAAACTGTGAGATAAAGGACACTCAAGCATGGCTTGATGACAGAAGGATACTCACAAAGATCAAGGAACAATTTATAAGGAGATATACTCCAATGTGGTGGAGGTTACTAATTTGGCAAAGTCTGGTCATAGATTAACATATAAGTATGAGAAAGAAATTCTCTAGATTGAAACAAAGCAGCTGCGTAGACTAAGTGAATACTTAGTAGAAAGTTCTATAAGAACAATTCAGATCAATCTATGTAATCATACAAAAGATGTATGGATTCCTTGTGCTCAAAGATGGCTACATCAAAGGAGATAGGACGAAGCACATTTTGCCCAAGTCTTCTTTACTCATGAGCTCCAGAAGGCAGACGAGGTCCAGGTGTTACAAGTGCGATCCAGCGAGAATTCAGCTGAACTATTCACCAAGTCATTGCATACCTCGACGTTCAGAAAGCTCATCCACCAAATAGGAATGCGTACACTGAAAGACCTTCAGTGATGCATTCATCAGGGGGAGTTACATGGGTTGTACTTCTTTTCCTGTCCTGGCTTCCCTTTTTACCATATTGGGTTTTGGGTTTTCCAGGATAAGTTTTAATGAGGCAACATCCAAAGCATGTAACGATCTCTGAACCAGATGAGTCAACCAAGGGGGAGTGTTAAGAATTATTATGGTTGACATTAGTCATTATCTCTAATATTGTTGTTATTATTATCTCTATAGGATAGTGTTTATCTAGATCTATATGACAGTTTATTATTTGTATAAATAGAAATGACATGAATGAGAATGAGAATAAGATTTATCATTCCACAACAGTTTTTAAGCATTTTTGGGATTTTTTGCTTTAAACCCGAACTGATTTCTAATTTGGGTCCACTACATGTTTAAAAGAAAATAAAAACATAACTTGAGTCCACCATTATCCGAACCGATTCAAAAAAAGATAATTGGCTAGCATATCATATTTGGACATCAAATTAGGAAACTAGCTTTGATATGACCCTTTAAATTTCATGACCATTTTGCCCCTAACACCACTCTCCCCTTTAGAGCTGTGTCAGCTACTTTTAGTTGTGTCAGCCCCTCTACGTCCACTTACACCAACTGACACATTTTCTTCTCTTTTATTATATTTTTGCTCTAAATATTTGTATGCAGATATCATGGTAATGCATTATATTTTTTTGTGTAAAATATTATTGTTGTGAAAAAACATTATACTGCTTTAATACTATTCTTATAATCTAAATAATTTTAATTACACCATATCTTGTCAAAATTAACATTGTTGTGTCATTATTGTCGATTGTTAACAGAATTGTTAGCTGTTAAAATATATATGCAACAAAGATATTAACAGTGATGTTAGTTGTTAACAAATAGAGTAAATGTTAACAAAAGTGTTAATAATAAGTATCTGAAGTGTTAATAGAGGTGCTAAATGTTAACAAATATTGTAGATGTTAACATATGTGCTAGCTGAACAAATACATGTATCAGATGTATTAATGGAGGCATTAGCTGGTAACAAATTTTGTAGATGTTAATAGATGTGTTAGCTGTTAACAAATACATGTATTATAAGTGTTAATAGAAGTGTTAGTTGCTAACATATTTGTAGATATCAATACATGTGTTAGGTATTATATGTTAACAAATAATATTATTAATGTTTCATTTCTCTATCGAACTGAGTAAATTTAAAAACAACAGAGAATAAATTGTTTTTCTCATAAAAATTGCAAAATCGAGAACTAAGGATAAAAATGATTTATAGAAAGTAAAAGAATGTGTTATTGCTCAGAAAAAGATCCAAAGAAAAAAGCATATGTCAGAGAAGAGAGAGAGTAGAGAAGAGAGAGAGTGTCAACACAAAAAAAAGAGTGTGAAGAGAGAGACTGTCAGCTGAATGTTAACTTATTTGGTTGAAGGCATTTTCGGTAGCACAACACCAAATTGTATGAATTGAAACTAATATGTTAATCAATGTGCAAAGTTCAAATTTACTCTTCCTTTGTGTATATTTCACTAAAATTCTCTTCAAAAAATCTCTAGTTCCTTAATGGGTTTTAAACATTCTAACCTGAATAATTCGAAACGAAAAACAAATGCTCAATAATATGAGACACGTAAATAAATTACTTTTAGTTATATATATTAACACTGAAAAACTTAAAATTTGAATAAAAATGATAATAACTTTCAAAATGCGTGTCATAATCTAGTTTAACTTTTTAAATTAAAAATAAATGTAGTTAAAATAAACAATAAAAATAATATTATATGTAGTTTAAACAATTTCTCTTTTGTTATAGCATTTACAAAAAGACTCAATATTTTAGAGTTTGCAAAACTCTATATTTGAAGTTCAAAGGTGTTATACTCAAAAGTAAAATTTTAAACTTAACTTCAAAACTATTTGTATATTATATTATGATATTTATATTTGTCATAACTAAATCAAATTCATAGAAATTCTATAAATATCTAGCACACATATAAAAATAGTACAACGATATTAATTGATAAAATGTTACACTAAAATATAAAATTATAAATAGAAATATACAGTTAAATATTAAACTATAAATAAAATAGCACATTAAGTCTTGTAATATTATTTTTATCTAGTTCTAGTTTTAAAATATTTTAAATTTTATCTTGATGTTTTTTTTTCAAAAACAATTATGTGTACAATTTAAATTTATAAAAACAATTTTGAAATATTTACGAGATAAAACTTTTTAAGGATTAAAACGATAAACAATAAAATATTTAAGAATTATAAATAGGATGTGTAATTGTAAGAACCATAATGCAAATAAAAATATAAAATATAAATTTAAAATTTTGAATAGTAACACTCTATATTTAAAGTTTCACCTATTAAAATTCATCTTCAAATTTGAAGTTAGTTCATGTAGCAAAATTTGAATTAATTGACCATTAAATTAATATATGTATTTGCACAGCTCATATATATGTGTACTTTACGGATGCACCGCAGAAAACTGTTGTATGAATAAATTTATGAGCAATTTTCTCAAATAGATAATTTTAAGTTTTAATCATAAAAATATTTTTCAAAAACTAAAATGACCAAAATAACATTTTGTATTTGAAAATTATAAGTTTTATTTTATTTAATTTTAATTTTCTATATTTGTGATAAAAAAACTTTTAGGTCGAGAAAATTTTTCTAAGTCGATTTTCCATATTTATCGGTGGATTTCCAAACTCAAAAGGATCTAAAACAACACCGTTTTGATTACTTGTGACGTAAAGTATTAGGGGAATCTTTGGAAAGAGCACAAGAAAACAAAATAAAAATGAGATCACAATCTTCTTCTTCCATGAAAGTTCAAAGGTTACAGAGACGCAGCCGCGGGAGTTGACTCACCAACCATCTCTTCATTATTATTGATTGATTCCTCCTCCTATTTTCAATCTCACATGAAACCTCACTTATCTATCCTTTTCCCTTTCGCATCTTCGTCAACCAATCCTCGGACTCTACTCTGGCCATGCCACGTCGATTAAACGACGTTGACCCTGGCCGTTTTACCTCCACCGCGCTCCTTTTCATCGGTCTGATATCGTGTCTTATCGTCTACGCTGTTTTCTCTACTCTTCTCCGTCCCCAAGGCCATACACTCGATTCTCCCGTCCGGTTCACTGGCTCGCGAGGTCACTCCGATGTAGATGGCGGCGGAGGGTGTTGCCGTGGAGTAGATAATCTGGAGCTGTGGGGTCCGGCGGTGAAGTGGGGGACGGATTTCAAGTTTAATTCGTCGGATGAATGTTGCAAGGCGTGTAAAGTTATGTGCAGTGGCGACGATGGGCCTTGCTTGTGTGATTCTTGGGTGTTCTGTGGGGACTGTTGGGGGTGGATTTACATCCTCCCTCAAGGTCCATTAGACATTGAGCTAGGCCCATAATGCTAGAAAACCCTAGGCTTCTCTCCTATAAATAAGGAGGCAACCCCTCCTTGTTAAAGAATCTTCTCTCTTCTTTTAGATCAAGAACACTTCCTACAAGGATTTTATTGATTTTAGATTCACTCTACAATCTTTGTAATACAATCTCAGCATCATCATAGCCTGACGAACACACAAGCCAACAACTTGCTCGGCATACAACGATCTCAACACGAGACTTCGGGTCGACAAGCTCGGTAAACGTGTATACTAGGCACGAGTTTAAATTGAACTTGCTTTTATTAGGCAAGAGTTTGCGGTTGACTCGCTTATTGTTAGACACGAGTTTACAAAAACTCATCTTTGGCTAGGCATGAGTTTACAGAAACTCTCCTTCTACTAGGCACGAGTTCTAGGTAAACTCGCCTATGTTTCAGCATGAGTCAAGTAAACTCGTCTTTCGCTAAGCACGAGTCTAAAGCAAACTCACCTTTTACTAGGCACAAGTTCAAAGTAAACTCGCCTAAACCGTCACAGGCATGAATGTGTCTAGTTCATTGTCTAATAAACCCTATTCGTAAAGTTTGCAGAGATCGACTCCATCTCTCTCAACGAACTTGGGGGACTTACTGTTGGGGGTGGATTTACATCCTCCCTCAAAGCCCATTAGACATTGAGCTAGGTCCATAATGCTAGAAAACTCTAGGCTTCTCTCCTGTAAACAACGAGGCAGCTCCTCCTTGTTAAGGGATCTTCTCTCTTCTTTTAGATCAAAAACACTTCCTATGTTCTTTCTATTCTTTGATTTTAGTGTGGATTTTCTCCTAAACTTCAAAGATCTATTTATTAAATTCAAATAGATCTTTCATTGTTATGATTCAAATAAACAACAGCAAAAACACCATTTTTAGATCAAACAAGGACAAAGAGGCTTGCGGGTCCAAGTTTGGAGAGGTGAGTCTGTGATCCCTTGTGATCCATCGAATTGTGCTTGCTTTAACGTTTCTGTGTTGATCACTGTCCTTAGATGATGCCCACTAAGTGTTCGATAGAATGTCTATTAGATGAGAATAATATCGTAACTATACGCAGATAGTTATCTCATCCAGTAATGTCAAAATGTCTAAAAAGGAAGAGACTTGGTGATTTTGACTATATGTGTTATTATCGGTTCTAGTTTCAGGCATGGACGTAATGAGTTTTTTTTTTCTCCGTGTAGTGTTGGTTGAAGAAGCAAAAAGATGTATTGGTGCCTGATCGACAGGAAGGTGGAGAGAAAGTGATGTGGACGTCTGGGCTGATCTTCGGACAAGGCCAGGTAGTCTATATATATCTTGTCTAAAGAACTTACTTCCTTTGATCCCCATATTCAAAGTTGATGCATCTTTTAATAAGTTTCATCAGATTTCATGACATTGTACTTTAATTGTGTTGTATTGATTTACTACTCCACGAAGTTACTAATCCTGTTTTGTTTTGTTTTGTATTGACTATTGATTTGTTTACCTGATTAGATGCTAAAAAAAACTGCTCTGTTCCTTCGATTTCATAAGAAATACTTTCACTTTGTTCTCAGTTTCCTTCTAATCTGTGAAATTAATGTGTCGGTGATGATTTTCATGAAAACAATTAGTCTTCTCGGATTTACTGATTAGCGACGTTGTTTCTGTCAGGGCATTGTTGGTTTTGAGACAGAACACGGTGTACTTCATGTCAACGTAAGTATCTTTGTTTTAGTGTCGTTTCACTTTAATTGAAAGTTCCAGTTTTGACGCGGATGCTTAACTTTTGTTGCAGCTTCACCCTGAGTGCGCACCTCACTCCGTATACTACATTCTTAGTTTGCTAACTATGCGACACTGCGTAGGCTGTCAGTTTCATCGGGCAGAGAACCGAGGATCATACTGGGACTCGCAAGGCAATCATATAAACAATGTAAGAAATCTTTCACAAATTTTACTTTTAACCACTTGCCAGAAGCAGCTAGCATCCGTTCTCATACTATGAATACTGATTCTCGTGTTACGAAATGTCAACTTTATAGAATCTTAGCTGTTGGGTTCATGTTTATACCTTATTGCCTTGCACACTTCCTACTCTCCATACGAACATAGATTTTGCTTTGTTATTAAAGTCTCATATTTTCGATACAGGCTCCCTATGGTCCACCATACGCCATGATTCAAGGAATAATACAGCCAGAGGGAAACATGTTCACGCCGATCCCAACGGAGCACTGCCCGACTATAAGCCGGGTCGGCTCGGGTCCAGAGTTCTTCATCAGTCTAGCAAACCACCACGAATGGAAGCAATCTTACACCGTGTTTGGCTCTGTTCTACCTGAAGACATGGAGCTTGCTGAGAGGATTGCCAGTTTACCAACAAGAACC
The DNA here is from genome assembly GCA_014822095.1 of Diplotaxis tenuifolia. Taxonomy (NCBI): domain Eukaryota; kingdom Viridiplantae; phylum Streptophyta; class Magnoliopsida; order Brassicales; family Brassicaceae; genus Diplotaxis; species Diplotaxis tenuifolia. The sequence continues at coordinate 6,480 of JABAYD010022136.1, forward strand.
GATGTCTGGAACAGCGTTAATGTCTCTGTGTTGGAGAAACCGGTGTCGTTAACCGTACGGAGGATGAAGTCTGGCCAAGAACTAGAAGAATCCGGTTCATGAAGAACCCAGCAATCTTTATTTTATTTGAAAGTGTATAATCCACCTTTTGTAATGTGCATAGGATAGAAAAACTACATCAGAAGAAAAAGACGCCCAAGAATTTCTTTGATTTTCTGGTCGTTTTAAATGAAGTTATATTGGCGACAAAAAAAAAGAAATTATATGGTTTACTATATTACGAAAATCATACAAATTAAACCGGATCAGACCACGCTAATTTCAAGTAACAAATTGAAAACACGAAGAAAAAACCAAATAACTTAAACCAAACCGTTGGTATATACTGAACCGGTAGATAAGGCCTGTTAAACGTATACGGCGGCGGTGGAGAAGGTGCGTCGGGTGTGCACACGTCACCACTCCGCGGCGCACATTAGTGCAACTCTCAAAGCGGCCACCTCCTCTTCCAACTTTTCTAACCTACGCCCCCTCTTCCGCCTCTTTATCATCCTTAACCCACCGCTCTATCTCCCAACCCTAATTTCTTATTTCCGCCGCCATGTCAACCCCCGATAACGAATCTCCCACCGCCACCCCCATCGATCCTTGCACCGCCGTCACCGTCGCGACCACCACGACAAGGAGAGTCCCTCCTCCGTGCTGGACCGACGAGGAAACAGCCGCGCTCGTCGACGCCTACAAAGACAAGTGGTTCGCGCTCCGCCGTGGGAACCTCCGTGCCGCTGATTGGGACGACGTCGCCGCGTCGTTGCCTACCCTCGGAGGTCCAGCGAAAACAGCCATCCAATGCCGGCACAAGATCGAGAAGCTTCGGAAACGTTACCGCGGCGAGAAGCAGCGGTCTCTTAACAAGCCAGGCAAGTTCTCTTCCTCGTGGGATCTGTTCCCTGTTTTGGACGCTATGGAGTTCGCGTCGGTGGCGGCTTCCCCCGCCGTTGAAACGTACGATCCGGAGGTAGATCGCGAGGACGAGAGCAACGGTGTGGATGGATTCAGGGTGAGATCGAAGAGATCCTTGATGATTACGCCTCGTGATGGGTTTGGGGATAGATCTAGGGTTAAGAGTCAGATGAAAATGTACGGTGGTGGTTTTGATTCAGATCACGATTCAGGAGGCGGTTACGGATTGAAAAGGAGATACAATGGACATCCAAAGGTTAATGCTGAATCTGATGATGAGATTTTGTTAGCCCCTAAGGCAACTAGGCTTAGGGGTTCTCACGGGAAGTTTTCTTCAGGCGAGTTTAGCCACGGCGGTGGTGGGTTTCCGTTGAAGTCGTATGGTGATCGGAGTTTTGCTTCTCATGGGTATAAACCTAAGAATTTCTCTCGAGAGCTGGATTATGATGATGATGACGACAGGGAAAGATTCAACCCAAGAATCCAAAACTCTAGGACAGTCAACGGTTATGTAAGGAAGGACATGAGCTATCCGGGTGGATATGGATCGCCTTCTAGGTTGAAGCACGAGCAGATGAATGAGCCTGACCCGATTGATGAAGTTGTGTCGTCGGTGAAGATGTTGACGGAGATGTTTGTGAGGGTGGAGAAGTCGAAGATGGAGATGCTGAGGGAGATGGAGAAGACGAGGATGGAGATGGAGCTGAAGCATTGTCAGATGATGCTCGAATCGCAGCAGCAGATCATAGGCGCGTTTACTGAAGCATTGAGTGAGAAAAAGAGCACAAACGCAAGGAGGTCGGGGCCCTAGTTTCTTATTTAACGGGAACGAACCTAATATGCATGGTATAATTAATGGTTAAATAGCTTCCGAGTGTAGTAGCGAACAAAAACGCGCAGTGAAATTTTATGCTAGTGATGACAATTTTTAAAATAATTTATGCCAACAGATAACATTTCTGTTTTGATCAATATGATAACCAACTCTTCCCCCACTCACCTCACCAGGAGACTCAATTAGTGGTTCCCTGTCCCTGGAGTCGACTATAATCTCTGTTGTGTGACTTCCTAGATGAACAACATCCCTAAAGATGATGTGATGTAGCATAGGAGGAGAAAACGGTATTCTAAAACCGATTAAAAAATTCCAGACTTCTCGGTTCGGCTAATTACCAGGTTAATATCGGTTCGTTTGGTTTTTCATAAAAAAATCGAAACCGGTCCAGAGAGAAACTCAAATTCTTGTTGAATATATCAAGCCCATTAAGAGTGCTATGAGGCCCGTTTGACACCGACCGTCGTTATCGTTTCGGTTTTTCGGCGTCTTTCTCTCTGCAACAAACGAAAAAATGGAGGTAGCAGCAGCGAATGCGACGAGCTTCACGACGCTTCGAGCGCGTAACCTGAGATCCAAAGGGAGATGTTCGTCGTCTTCTTCTCTCAGAGTCAGAGCTTCTCTCTCGAATGGCTTACTCTCCCCGTATGCCGGAGGAAGCATCTCTAGCGACTTTTGTGGCTCCAAGCTTCATTCAGAATCGCTTTATCGGTTGAATCTCTCCAGTTCCAAGCCTAAGCGCGGAGTTGTCACTATGGTACTTTCTTGAATGCTTACAAATCGTTTCTCAATTACGAAGCTCTGTACTGTTAGGAAATCGGAATCGAGTTTTTCTCGTCTTGTGTTGCCGTCGTAGTGATGGCTCTTGATTAGAGATATAGGAAACTAGCTCGCAAGGGGAAGAATGTTCAGATCTTTCATTTCGTTGATTGACCAGAGCGGCGGCTATTGTAGCAGAAGTGTTATGCCATTGCCTAATTAATGAGAAAGAAGTTCATAGTGTGGCAGAGGATCACTTACTTGTGTGTTGCACCAATTGCTTGATCTTTTGGCAAAACCTTTAGTATGAATTCTCTAGCTGTCATTAGGAACTTGGATTCTGCTACTTCTCACGTTTGGTGAGCCTTAGTTGTTCTCATCATGGCTTTGCTGAGTGTGTTTGCTTCCTTCATTAACAGGTTATACCTTTTTCAAAAGGAAGTGCACACGAGCAGCCTCCTCCTGATTTGGCATCGTATTTGTTCAAAAACCGGATTGTATATTTGGGAATGTCTCTTGTGCCTTCAGTCACTGAGTTGATACTCGCGGAGTTTCTTTACCTTCAGTATGAAGACGAGGAAAAGCCTATTTACCTCTACATAAACTCGACAGGGACAACCAAGGTAGGCTTCCCATTAGAAATTCTGCTGTCTTTGAGAACGCATGTTTGGATAGTGACCTTAAAACTGTCGGGGGTTTTTTCAATTTATGATGTCATGGGGTTTGTAATCTTTATCCCTCTTATTTATTTACTTCATTCTCGTATCTCTTTCCTTACAAGAATCTATGACGAGACTTGAATCTTGGAACTGGTTTCCTGAGTATTATTAAACCGCACTTGATGAAGATTTTCACATTAAGCTTTTCTTGAATTGTTATTTGTGGGAGACTAAAAATAAATTTATCCATGCAAGAATCAAAATTTTATGATATCATTTGACTTCAGGTATGTCAAACCACCAATCTTTACGCTTTGCGTTGGGAATGCTTGGGGTGAAGCTGCTTTGCTTCTGACTGCTGGTGCTAAAGGAAATCGTTCTGCATTGCCCTCATCAACTATAATGATAAAACAGGTTTTTTTTTCCTGATCTTTTCCTTTAGATTTTTAAGTGGCGTCTGTTTCCTCCTAATTGGAAGAAAGTATGGTTTTATGAATAACTATGTATTTTCTTTTATTTGATAACTTTGTAGCCCATTGCTCGATTTCAAGGCCAAGCAACCGATGTTGAAATTGCAAGGAAAGAAATCAACCACATAAAGACAGAAATGGTGAGAAGATCAACTTTATATAAGAACCCACATAATTGAAAATCAGTTGCGGGCCCTTGTGATATACGTAGAATATCATAGTTTATAACGCTCGGTATACAACAGTGTCCAGTGGTTTGCGTGACATGTTTAACATGCGGGCAATGACTATGCAATGACTAGTTAGCAATCGATATTATGGAGTTCCTAGCAAATTTGAGATTATGTCCTTTACACTTCACTTTTATCGTTAAGCTTGTCTGATAAGATTTCACGTGTGTCTCTGTTCCATGTGATGTTAAACTCAAGGTCAAGCTGTATTCAAAGCATATTGGTAAATCCCCGGAGCAGATTGAAGCGGACATGAAACGCCCAAAATATTTTAGTCCCAGCGAGGCTGTTGAATACGGGATCATAGATAAGGTACACGATAACTGAAAGAAAACATATGAGTAATGTTTGTTTTCCATCAACAATATAGATTGGTTAATCCTCTGCAGTGTTGAACTATTCTCTTCATGTAATCTGTTTGCAGGTTGTTTACAACGAAAGGAGCAGCCAGGACAGAGGGGTTGTCTCCGACCTTAAAAAGGCACAACTCATTTAAACGTCAGAGTCATCTTCTAAAAACCCCCCATGATTAACAGGTAAATGCTGAAACTTGCTCTCTTTCATTCTCCCTATGGATTGATAGTTATCATCATGAAGTTGCGTTTTGGACTTAAATCTCTTTTAGTTGCACTAACCGTAAAACTACAGTCGTCTTCTAGTTTTGCATCCCCTTTAGTGCAGATGGTTACTTCTCGTATCAACACCTAGCATTAATAGGTCTCAGTGACTAAAAGTAACATTATTCTGTATCTAATCATATTGGCTTGTCCTTCTTTTTTTCCAAATTGACTTAAGTACGACATTCTCATCTTGTTGTAACTTCTAATTATATGGCTTCTCCGTTTAAAATCGTATCATGTTGTTGTGATTGTCAGGACCATGGATTAAAAAGGGGGGGGGGGTCTTTGAACCTTTCACGGCACGGAACAGGGGTAAAGTCTTGTAAACATGTTAAAAATACTATTACTAATGCTGAAATTTAGGACATATTTATTGGAAGAGAGACAAACCGACTATGTGTTAGGCTTGTGAATGCCTAGAAACAGAATTGGTGTATCTTCAATATGTTAAAAAAACATTTCAAATGAATCAATTTCGTCATTCGAAATGCTTATTTTTATTAATATGTGTGTATGTGTACCATTTCTTGAATTGATGGATATATCATAGATTAATGAACAATGAGATAGCAGTTAAACCCACCAGCCATACAGAACTCCCTCACTTGTCACTTTTCTTTAAATTTTGAATTTAAATATGTCAACTGTTTTTATACGTTATCGGATCCTTACCTTAAATGAGACTTGAGTGATGGGTTTTATAACCAAAAGCTGATCCCAATCTAGTCGAAAGACAATTTTATTAACGGGGAAATAAAATGCTAAATGTGAAAAATATATTGTAGTGATCATATAGTTGACAAGTTAACCTTGTGTCAAGCTAAGAATCTCTGATATTTCACTGCCATGTCAACCATTGTTTACTAGGTTTTTCTAAACTGTCTTAAAGCATCTCCACCCATTTATTGTATTTATTTCAAAAATAGGGAAATTTTATTCTAATAGAAAATACTAAAATATATAAATGTTTCTTTCCTATAAAAGCAAAAATACCATTAGGCTGTATTTTCATTCAGAAATAACATTTATCTATTATAAATGTATACATTTTTTTTTGTAAAAGGCGAATTAACTATAATACATTGCAACTCCTCTTTGCAATGTACTATTTCTATTTTTGATGGAAAATATTTAGAGCAATTTAGCTCAATATCCTAAACTAATGGTTTAGAAATGGTTTTATACCTATCGGACAAACTTACTACTGAAATTCCACACAAACGTAAGGGGCGATCATCTTAAGACACCGCATGGACTTTTTTTTAACCTTCTTCTTCAGCTACGCAAACTTATAAGACCCTTTATACACTTATTATAAATTTTAGATGGCTTTTTTGCCAAGTGGGAAGAAAACACAATAACAATGCTCGATTACATGCTTAGAACGGTTATCTAAGACTAAAGTAACAAAATAAATGAAAAAAAATATCTTTTACAAGTTATAAGAAAGCAGGTTTTCAGATGAAATGCTATGAGAATCTCTTAAAAAGACACATATATCAAAAGCCCTTTATCAAAAAAGAGACACGTATAGCATTCTAATTAGTTAAATCATTATTCAATAAGTTAAAAATATCAAAACTCAAAAAAATAATTATGTCATAAATTATGTTGAAAATTAGTCTAAATTTGTTAACTCTATAAGATACTCAAGTGAGTCAAGCCGTTTCTCAAAAAACAAAAAATCTATAAGATATTCACCAAATCATTGTTCTAGTTTTTTTATAATTTATTTAAGAAAATATTAATGACTATCTCACAATTATAATTTTTATAATTTATAATAATATAGTTTAATTTAGGAATTTTTTTTAATAAATTAATATCTTAAATTAAGAAATATTTTTTAAAAAAAAAATAACTTCATAATAATTTAAGATATTTATATTAAAATATACATAAATATGTTTTAATAATATAATTTTATGAAAGAGATTAACAAAGATGTTCTTATATTTTTTTTGTTCTTATAAATTTATAATTATAATAAACAACCTACCTTCAACTATAAATACCCTATTTAAACTTCTCTATCTCCACAAATCTTTTGTACCACTAATCAATTTTACCAAATCACTTGTTGAAATAGTCGTAAGATATTTACAGATATCAATATGAAGAGATCTCACGTTCTGCTTCTTGTTCTGCTTCTAATTCTGGTTGTTATAGTTAGGGCTGGACATTTTTCCGTTAAATTTGATTCGATTCGTTATTCGATCCGAAAATTCGA
>JABAYD010022155.1:0-13815 GCA_014822095.1 Diplotaxis tenuifolia
GTATAGAATGGGTGTAAATGTGTAGTCAGCACGTGAAAGATACTTTTGGCGCATGCGAAAAGCTGATGGAAATACCACGTCGTCAACACTTTACATTTTATATTATTATACTGAAATGGTTTCAGATCGAGTAAATAAAACATTAATGTTTGTTAAAAAAAACATTAATGAGATTTTATTTCGGCAAATTCATATCATCAACATTAACTTACATGTTAGTTGTGTGGTGCGAAGATGGTAAATTGTGTTCTTGTCAAGGCTGGGCAGTAAAAATTAGGCAAATCTATTAATTCTAACATAAACTTACATATTTATTAGTTGGAAGTAGCTAGGTTTCTTATAAAGATTTTCAGTGTCGAAAAGAATTCAGGTTTTCTGCAGAAAGTGTTTAAATTTTGGGTTTTTAATCATTTTGATTAAATAATAGGTAAACATTGTTATGATCGACTAATCAGTATGAGCTGAGCTTTTAACCTAAATATTTTCTTAAGTTGAAACCTCTATGCTAATATTAAAGAAATAGCGGTAAAACATTTTTCCACAAAAATTAAAACTCGAAACAAAACACAACTTAACCAGCTCATGTGTGTTGATAAAAAAAACCCAGCTCATGTGCTTAACCACCACTAGCACAGATGGTTATAAATCTCATTGTTTTTCAACTGTACGTATCAATACGGTAGATTCTCACGGTGCATGAGTATATGAGTATATGGCATTCATTATTCATAAATATACAATGTAGATCATGTAATACCACGTTTATATAAAAATGAGATGTTAGATGCGTAAAAGAATGAATGTGATAAATATAGTACAAGCAGATTAATTAAGATATGAAAAATTAAAGGAAAGAGAGAGAGAGAACAGTGCGGCGATGTGTGAGAGTGTGGCCTACCTGACCGCGCCATAAAATAGACGCCTGTTGTCAGGAACTAAGGAACCATTATTATTTATTTCAATATCTCCATCTTTCAATTTTCTTTCTAACTGTTGGTAATTTAGTTTCGTTACTTTAATGGAATATGATAGTAAAATCAAGAACAGGCGTTTAAAATGTAAGTAAGGATCATCAATCTAAGTTTGGTTCCATTAGCTAACTTTAGTTTAATTTTAAATCTTAAGTTAGATACCTAAATTGGATATATTATTAGATTTGTTTTCAAAACAACAATAACTTAATAAATTATCCTTTAAAAGCAAATGTAATATTCCGACAATTGCATAAATTGCACGATTGTGCATTGTCGTTTTCCCGTTCAAGGAAAAACATTAATGAAACAACAATATAATCTAACCGACTTTCTCAAGAAAACAAAACAACAATATAATCCAAGAATAATTGCAGTGTCTGTTTTAATATAAGAAATAAATGGTCGACAAAAAAATAAAAATAAATATGATTACATCATTAGTAATTCATTTTTTTGGGCAACCATTAGTAATTCACTTTTGGTTATGTATTTAGGTGCCATACATGACAATATATGGTGGCATGAACATGATACATTTTTAGGCATACATGACACATAGCATTGACTTGTTCAGTTAATAGTGAAAAAACAGAGAGAAAGGGTATAAAATTGGCACCAAAAGAAAGTAACTTTTATATTTGGATCAAAGAGAAAGTACAAAAATTTCTTTTTACAGAAAGTAAGTAGACTAACCGATGAAAGAAAAGGCAGTATGATTAGGATATGTAAAAATGTCAAAGAGGTTTACCTGTATTACTGTGTTTCACTGATCATTCGATTCTTTTCCGTTTGAAATTGCAGTCTATAGATTTAATTATTCGCTGCTTTAATTAGTTTGTAGATAATAGCTTAATAATTAATACTTACTGGGTAGCTGCTCTAGTCTCAGCCCTAGCTCAAAATTTTTCTCATAAACATTTGATATATAGGATGACTTTTTTCTTGTCAACATTATATAGCATGACTAATCTGATAAATTTTACAGTTAATTTTACTCAGAAAATTGTTTTCATTATCTTAGCTACTCTGTAAATTAGTCAATTTGGTATGTACATTAAAAGAAGATAAGACATCCTAACAAATAATACACTACCACAAACGTTTTTTTTAAAAAAAAAAGTCAACGAATCGCGAGCTGCCATTCGTTAAAAAAAAATTCTTATGCAAGAATTTTTTGGATAGAATCCTTAATTTTTAACGCAATCTACTGATTATTTAATTATTTTTTTCCTAAGATTTCCTACCAAGGACTCCCATTGCGGATGCTCAGATACTTTGATTGCTTGATGTTAAGGGATTATAGGCTTTTTGTTTGTTTGTTTTCTTTCTTAATAACTTCAATTTTTTGGTTCTTTAATTCCCAATATTCTGAATTTTCCTTGTACAGTTGACAAAACAAAAGAATTTTCATTGCACACTACACATCATATCTTTTTTTTTGTTAACATTTGGGACAAATCACATCTTCTAGTCAAAATATAAATACATCATTATAAAGATCCTAGATTCATATATTACCAAAAAAATATATTGAATTCACAACAATCTCTCTCTCCCCTTCTCTTTTGTTCCTCTCTGTTCTTATTTGATAGAGCAGACACACATCACTTACTAACTCTCTCTCTCTTCTTTAGTATTTACTTTCTCACATAAGAGCAACTCCATTGCTGAACCTCTAAGGATGGTTCTTAACATTTTGTTTTAATTATTTTGATTAATTTTGAGAAGTTAAAGACTTTCAATATTTTGAGTGTCTATTGGTGAACTCCAAAATGGAGTTCTTAAAAAATATGTTCATTGAATCGGAGGAGGAGATCAGCGAGATTATGATCAGAGGATGAGATCAGCAAGATTAGCGGCTTAACGGCTCTCGCTTTGGCGATTTTGATCTGATTCTCCAATTTGTTCTTGGATAAGAGACGGTTCTCCATAGCGGCTTCTGCTCGTCGACGGAGCGAGAGGAGTCGAGGTGAGCGACAAGGTGGTTGATGAGGTCGTTGGAGTTGTCGGAGGAGCATGAGAGGAGGAGGAGGCGGCTCTCGGAGGAAGCGGAGGGGAATTCGCCGGATCTGTCGATGTTGCAGTCGCTGAAGGCAGAGGAGTGGTCGTGAAGGTGAGAGAGAGATTGAATTTGTAGGGCACAACGACATCGTTTTTGACTTGCCACGTCATTTAGGATTCACTCCTAAAAAACTTTAATTAAGAGGCACCTCTTCACAAAAAGCAAAATTATATTAATATTCTAATAATATTTTGGTAAGAGGCAAGTGTTAAGCTAGATGGACTTCCAACTTAAAACCTGTTGGTGATTACTGGAGTGGCCCATCTATCTTATATATTAGTGAGTATTAGTTCAAACTTCCGATGTGGACAATTGTCCCTAATACGTCCCGAGATGATTGTTCTCTAATCATCAATCTCGGAATGTTTGGGCAAGGATCGATGGGCCAACTTTGGGCACGGATCGATGGATCGATGGGCCAACTAAGGGCACGGATCGATGGATCGGGTTGGACAGTTTGGATCGTGGGCTCTGATACCATGTTAAGCTAGATGGGCTTCCAACTTAAAACCAATTGGTGATTAGTGGAGTGGCTCATCTATCTTATATATTAGTGAGTATTAGTTCCAACTTCCGATGTGGACAATTGTCCCTAATAGCAAGGGTATAAACCCGCTATGGAGATGATTTAACGACTCTCCTTTCTTTCCATTAAATTCTCTCCAGAATCTTGAATAAACTTTTGAGCTTCTTCTGTTCTGTGTTTCTTCTACATCACTCTCCAGAACGTTTATTTCTCGTGGAAAGTTTGCTCTTTTCCCAGAAACTCAAACTCTGTAATTGGTTAGTGTTACTCTGTTTTTTTTTTTCCTCAAAGAATCTTTAGATCTTTCTTTTTTTTTTCTCTGTTTCTTAAAAACTTTCTTTTTATTTCAAACTCTCAACGTTGGTCTTCCGCTACAAGCCACCACCATAGAATCTTCTTTTGTCTGAACACAAAAAAAAAAACAACAAAAGGGTCATTACAGTTGACGTTTCTCTTACGAAACAGTCGGACTTTCCTAAGAAAATAAAATAATAAACAAGAACAAGAACAAGAACAAGAACAAGAACGAGAACGAGAACGAGAACAAGAAGACTTTGGAGTTTTGTGGATCATAAAATGGAGATGATGGTGGTTGCGTCTAATCTCCGAGACTCTGATACCATGAACAGACATTTAGACAGTAACGGTAAGTACGTTAGGTACACGTCTGACCAAGTCGAAGCACTCGAGCGTGTCTACGCCGAGTGTCCTAAACCAAGCTCTCTCCGTCGTCAACAGTTGATCCGTGAATGTTCCATTTTAGCTAACATCGAGCCTAAGCAGATCAAAGTCTGGTTTCAAAACCGAAGGTATACATATATTCTTAGAATATGTGTTATAATCTAATATTGAGATTTTTATTTTTTGGTTAATTGTTTTTATGTGGGTTTAGGTGTAGAGATAAGCAGAGGAAAGAGGCGTCGAGGCTACATAGCGTGAACCGGAAGCTTTCAGCGATGAATAAACTGTTGATGGAGGAGAATGATAGGTTGCAGAAGCAAGTTTCTCACCTTGTTTGTGAAAATGGATATATGAAGCATCAGCTAACTACTACCGTTGTATGTCTTTCTTTGTTTTGAAAATGTCTCATTAAAGACTTTATTTGACTTGTGTTTGTGGTTTCAGGTGAATGATGGAAGTTGTGACTCTGTGGTTACAGCTCCTCAGGATTCTCTTAGAGATGCTGATACTCCTGCTGGGTATAGTATTTTTTTTTTTAATTGGTAGTAGTGACTATTCTTTGGTCTAATGACTTGGTTTTGTTCGTAGATTGATCTCGATTGCAGAGGAGACATTGGCAGAGTTTCTGTCCAAGGCTACGGGAACTGCTGTTGATTGGGTTCAGATGCCTGGGATGAAGGTTATACTCGTCTCCTCACTACTTACTACTTGTGTTGGTTATATACTTATATGTGTAAGTTACTAGGCCTGGGCATTTGGGGTATCAGTTCGGGTAGGGTTATGGAGGATTCAATTAGTATCCTAGTTATTTTGGGTTCGGGTCGGTTCAAAGATTATTCGGTTTGGATAGTAAAACTAGAAACTACACTGAAACCTCTATAGTTAGAACAGTGTTGGGATTATACCTAAATTATATTTTTTTTATTAATTTATAGAAATTATTTATTTATCAATATACTAACTGAACCAAAAACTCAATTAACCCAATTTAAAACTATAAAATTATATTATTTTATTGAGATATTTAGTGTATATTAATTTATAGAGTGTTAAATTAAAGAGATTATAATGTATCTAATACCTGAAAAAGGAATCCGGTTTAGTTATTTCGGCTAATTTGGATAAAAATATCGGATAATTCAGACTATTTTGGATTCGGTTATTTCGATTCCAGTTTTTATGCCCAAGTGTAACATTGAAATGATGTTTTGTTGTATGTTTAGCCTGGTCCGGATTCGGTTGGAATCTTTGCTATTTCCCAAAGATGTAGTGGAGTGGCAGCTCGAGCCTGTGGTCTTGTTAGTTTAGAACCTGTCAAGGTAAAGAAAGGACCACTCTTGTTACATTTTACATTACAGAACCACTCAACTGGTTAAGGTTTTGTTTACTTCTTGCAGATTGCAGAGATCCTTAAAGATAAGCCATCTTGGTTCCGTGACTGTAGGAGCCTCGAGGTCTTCACTATGTTACCAACAGGTAACGGCGGCACCATTGAGCTTGCGTATATGCAGGTGAAATCTTTGTTCTCTTTCGGTTTAGTTTTCTATCTCTTAACAATTTGCATTAAATAAATTTTGGTCAGATGTATGCACCAACGACTCTGGCTCCTGCTCGTGATTTCTGGACCCTGAGATACACAACTAGCCTCGACAATGGCAGTTACGTGGTCTGTGAGAGGTCACTTTCTGGTTCTAGAGCTGGTCCTAATGCTGCTTCAGCTTCTCAGTTTGTGAGAGCAGAAATGCTTTCTAGTGGGTATCTAATAAGACCTTGTGATGGTGGAGGTTCAATTATTCACATTGTCGATCACCTTAATCTGGAGGTATTTATTCATATTTGTTTATTTTTTTAAAAATGATTATAAATCTTGTTTACTTGCATTGTAGGCTTGGTGTGTTCCTGATGTGCTTAGACCCCTTTATGAGTCATCCAAAGTCGTTGCACAAAAGATGACCATCTCCGTGAGTGTACAAATATATATAAAGTAATCTTGAGAAATGTTTGATTCACATGCATATCTACTCGTTCATGTTTTAGGCATTGCGGTATATCAGGCAACTAGCTCAAGAGTCTAATGGTGAGTTAGTGTATGGTTTAGGAAAGCAGCCTGCTGTTCTTAGAACCTTTAGCCAGAGATTAAACAGGTAAGAATCTAATGTTCTCTGCTCTCTATTTGGTGTTCTTGGTTTTACTATCTTGTTTCTTGATTTTCTTGAAGGGGGTTTAATGATGCGGTTAATGGATTTGGCGACGACGGGTGGTCTACAATGCATTGTGATGGAGCCGAAGACATCATCGTTGCTACTAACTCTACAAGTTCTCTTTCGTTTCTTGGAGGTGTGCTTTGTGCCAAGGCTTCAATGCTTCTCCAAGTAAGTTAGTTTCTGTCTAGTTTTTTTTTTTTTTTTGTAATTTGTGTGTCCTTTCATTGGTTTGTAATGTGTGTCTTTCTGTAGAATGTTCCACCTGCGGTTTTGGTCCGGTTTCTAAGAGAGCATCGATCAGAGTGGGCTGATTTCCATGTTGATGCATATTCTGCTGCGACGCTTAAAGCCGGTAGTTTTGCTTATCCGGGAGTGAGGCCTACAAGGTTCACTGGGAGCCAAGTTATTATGCCTCTAGGGCGTACGATTGAACATGAAGAAGTAAGGCTTTCAAAGTTGAGAAAGTAACATTTTCATTGTGTTCTCTAGTTAATGTATTTGGTGTTGTGTTCAGATGCTTGAAGTTGTTAGACTAGAAGGTCATCCACTTGTACAAGAAGATGCATTTATGTCCAGGGATGTTCATCTTCTTCAGGTACATTTTTTTGGTTCTTGAAGTTTCATAGTAAAATCAATGTTCAAGAAATACCTAGGGGTAATTATTAATAGGAGATTATTAATTGGACCGGCGCCTAGACCAATTTTTTTGAATTTCTATACCTGACTTAAAAATAAAAAATAGATTCGTTTAGGTTCGATTTTCTGGTGCCGCCTAGACCGATTTTTAGAACACTAGTTAAAATGTCTTTAATGCTATATGGCAGATTTGTACTGGGATTGATGAGAATGCTGTTGGAGCTTGTTCAGAACTAATCTTTGCTCCTATTAATGAGATGTTCCCTGATGATGCGCCACTTTTTCCTTCTGGATTCCGAGTTATACCCGTTGATGCTAAAACGGTACTAGTCTTTGCTCCATAAGTTACTTCGACATTGCTTGTGACTCAAGTCTAGCATTGTTTTTTTTTTTTTTACTTATACAGGGAGATGGGCAGGACCTAATAACCGCTAACCACCGGACATTAGACTTAACTTCTAGCCTTGAAGTTGGTCCATCACCAGAGAATGCTTCTGGAAACTCTTCTTCTACCTCAAGCTCGAGATGTATCCTCAATATCGCGTTTCAGTTCCCTTTTGAAACCAACTTGCAAGAAAATGTTGCTGGTATGGCTTGTCAGTACGTGAGAAGTGTGATCTCTTCGGTTCAACGTGTTGCTATGGCCATCTCACGGTCTGGGATAATCCCTGCTCTTGGCTCCAAGTTGTCACCGGGGTCTCCTGAAGCTGTTATTCTTGCTCAGTGGATCTCCCAAAGTTACACGTGAGTTTTCTTTCTTAAAAACCTCGAGCTAACTAATGATGATGTCTTTACGTCTAATGTTTGTTGTTCTAGTCACCACTTAGGTTCGGAGTTAGTGACGGTTGACTCTCTTGGAAGCAATGACTCGGTGTTGAAACTTATATGGGATCACCAAGATGCCATCTTGTGTTGCTCTTTAAAGGTCAGTGTGTCCATAGGATTGTTAAATCATTTAAGAGAAATTGACTAAAATACAACTATCAATTTAAAAAAAATACACTGAATCAAAAATAACTTATTATTTGGGTTTAGGGTACCATGATTATTGTTTAGGGTCTAGTATCAAGTAGAATTGGGTTTATAGACTCTTATAAATTATTAAATATTTTAAAAGTTATATCAAATATTTATTGTATTTATGAAAATGTAAATATGAAAAGTAGTAGAACAATTCTCTCATATATACTCTTTTGAAATTTTTATCACAAAAATAAAATTCAAAAACTAAAATGACCAAAATAGCATTTTTTATTTTGAAAATTTTAAGTTTTTTTTTTTAATTTGAAATCTTTTCTGCAGAACCCCACTTTTCTTACTCAAACAAAAGGTTTAGAATTAGTTAACCCTGGTCATTTTTATTTTTAAGCTTTATATTTGTGACAAAAAAAAAATTATGTTTTTAAGAATTTTTTTTTTGAATCGAAATGTTAAATTTAAATTCAAAAAAAAAACTTACATCAATTGTTTTAAACAATTATCTCAAAAGAAAGCAAACCCTATGCTACTTGAAATAACTTGCAATACAAGAAAGAGCAGAAACTCATAAAATTTTCAATCCGAAAACTCCCAACCACCATAACCTCCCAACTGTCCCACAGATTATAACTAGCCCTCACTCCTACTAGTTATCCAGCTCTCACTCCTACTGGAACTGCAAACAAGAGAACTCACCTTCCCTCAACGCTTCTTCACTATCCAAAAATCCAAACCAACATTGTTTAGCTCTCACTCCTACTAAAACAATCAGCCCTCACTCCTACTGGAAATTGACTAGATTTATGATAGGAATCATCGAAACCCAAACCACAGAACCATCCCACCTTCATCACCCTTCTTCTCCTTCCTCTATAGAATAGAAAGTCTGTTTCTCATATTTTTGTCTATCCTCTTGATTAGAAGATCAACAGGGCTTGGATTCTCCCCGTGTTTCCTTCTATTTCTCTCAATCCAGATGGTGTGAAGAGTAGACTGAAAAATATATCTAGCAATGAACAGCTTCATTTTACTCTAACCCGTGCGGCCCGTTAATAACTCAATAATTCTCTCCCAATCATAAGTGTATTGATCCTGCAACAACCCAAGCATCAAATTTTCCCAGATTTATCTTGAGAATAAGCAATCAAAGAAAAGATGGTGTGAGGTTTCTAAAGGATCCTGGCAGAGCACACATGAAGCATCGACTTCCACATTCCAACTCTTCATGCGGTCTCCTGTAGATAGCCTTCCATGCATAGCTAACCAAGTTATAAACGAGAACTTTGGAGTGGCATGCTTGAACCAAACTGCATCATGCCAATAACTTTTCTGATGGTACTCTCGAAGACTTAACCAAGTTTCTCGAGTGGAAAAACTTCTCTTGTACTTCCCACTACTACATCTCCATAAGGAAATATCCTCCTCATTTACCCAGTTATCTATAAACGACTCAATCTCCATCTCTACTCTATTAAAGATAGCTACTCGGTGATGTCTCCTTCTATGCCCTCTGTTTTAAAGAATTTCTCAAAGTGTAAATATCAAGTTTTAGGTAAATTTATAATTTCTCAAAGTGTAATATCAAGTTTTTGCAGCCTCAACCAGTGTTTATGTTCGCAAACCAAGCTGGTTTAGACATGCTAGAGACAACACTCGTAGCCTTACAAGACATTACACTCGAGAAGATCTTTGATGAATCTGGTCAAAAGGCCCTCTCCTCGGACTTCGCCAAGCTAATGCAACAGGTAAGAAAAACGAAACAAAACAAACCCTTACGGTCATAACATAATATCTGCTGCTACTCACTTTGTCTTGTCTCTACAGGGATTTGCTTGCTTGCCTTCAGGAATCTGTTTGTCTACAATGGGGAGACATGTCACTTATGAACAAGCTGTTTCTTGGAAAGTGTTTGCTTCCTCCGAAAACGACAACAGTAATAATAATTTGCATTGCCTTGCTTTCTCTTTTATGAACTGGTCTTTTGTGTAATCTCAACTCTTGTGAGCGTATTAAAAAGAGCTAATCATATTTAGTAATTTACATTTATACAACTCTTTTTGTTGTTGTTTGTGTAAGTGTCTATGTTTTGATCAAATTTTCATTGTGTTATACATATATATAAACCTTAAACCATATAGTAAAAAAAAACAAAGAATCATCCGTTTTAATTGAAGTATATCTTCAGAACTTCATGCACCTAGCAGGTAAACCTGTTTGATGATCAACGGCAACAATCTCAGAGACATTGTTACAACGAAGAACGTCTTGACCAAGCTTAGCTCCTGCAGCTTTAAGACCTTTAAGAGAAACAGGAACGTTAAATAGGTTAAGTGACGGAAGCTTCGAAGCCGGAGGGAGTTTCAAGTTCGGTAAGAAGTTTCTAAAATCATCCATAAGCAAAGGAACTTCGAAATCAGTTTTGTTGTGTTTCACCACATTGTCTTTAGCTGCAATGTGAGCTCCTGGCTCCATATGGTTAGTTGAGAAGCTTTGTTGGTTAGGGAAGTTAGGGTAGAGACTAACGTAACCTCTAAGGTACATCATGTCTATCAAGAACTTCTTCCAAGAAGCTTGCCAACCGTTGGTTCTTGATTTAGGTATCTGAACCGGGTTCTCTTTCGCGTTCTCGGTGAATCTCATGTTCATGTAGACATAGAACTCTCTCCATTGCTTGGGGAAGAAGACAGCTCCCCAACTACATGGTAACTGGTGAAGGTATGGTGTGTGTGGATGGATCTGTTTGAAGAACTCTGTTGGGTTCCATTTAGGTCTTTCTTTAACGACTTCGACGATCTTCGGAGTGTAAAGAGAGATGGAGGAGAGCTCAGGGAAAGATACTTGAGGGTCGTAGTGGTAAGCAAGGAGAGAGTATTTGATCCAAAGGTAGTAGTAAGGAGAGACTTCAATGTCGTCTTCAAGGAGGAGACCAAAGTCATCGTCAGAAGCTGGATACCAACTCTCACTAACGGCGCGGATTAAGCCTCCTTGGATGATTCTTCTTCTTAAGGTTTTGGGACCATGAGGCCAGTTGAATCTGGTCACTACTTTGATTGTCTCTTCATCCACTTTGCTGTCCATGTTGAAGCTGAGAGGTATCTCGTCGCCAAGGTAGTATGCATTGCTTAAAGATCTAAGCAGTCTTAGTAATGATTGAGCTCGGTTTTGTGTGATGATGTTCACTGAAACTCTCATCTTATTCCAGTCTGCAACAATATCAGTTTCAGGTTAGTGAAATCACAATGGCAAAAGAAAAACTAGGCATGTGAAAATTAACCGAAACTGAAAAACTGAACCGTACCAAACCAAAATTACCTAATCCATAACCGAACTAGAAAACACAATAACCCCAACCAAACCGAATCGAAATTGAATAACCGAATGAGTACTTTGGGTATCCGAAATATAATACATATATGAGAATATTACATATATTTCGATTTAAAATAACCAAAATATTTAAAATCTATTATAAGTATATAAAAATTTAAATTTAAATCAAATGCAGAAATATACAAAATTCATTAGTTATAGACTATAGTTTTAAAATTTAACTATATTTTTTTGTAAAATTTAACCTTTTATTCTTATTTTTTTGCTTATTTTGAGTAATTTGGATATTTTCATTCAGGTAGTTTGGTTACTTATGGGTAGTTTGAATATTAAAGTGACCAGGACTGATAATGTTTTTGATATGATTACACATATCAAACTGAATGATAACTGAACCGATTCGAACCATTTTTAGGACGGTTCATGTTTGGTTACCTCAGTCCAGAACAAAAAATAAATCCGAAACCCGAATAACCGAACCAAAACCCGAATATCCGGTCTAAGCAAAACCAAGAGGATTAAGATTCTTACTTGGCAATGCTGTTGATCTCAAATCAGCCATCCATAGAACCTTGGAGATAGAAGCTCTTGGGAGAAGAACCAGTGCAGTACCATTAACGTTTGTCTCAGTAGCCATTTTCAAAGCTTTCTTGACATTAGGATCAGCATCAGCTACCGTGATCACCACGCTAGGGTTATGGATCTTAATAAGCCCTTTCATGCTCGAATACACAGCTTGCAACACAGGCACCTCTGAGTTCGACACACCCAAGATAGCACCAACTTCCAAATCAAAAATCTTGAACCTCCTCTCATTGCAAACCACCTTAGGCCAGTTCAAAGCCGAGGCAGCTTCCTCACACGGACAGAACTTACCACCGGAGACCACAATGTAAGCCTTTTTACCAACGGTTGTTCTGAACTTTTCGAGCAAAGGACCAAGTGCTTTGACTTCATCGATCGAATGTGCGTAGAACAGTGCGTCTATCTTTTGGGGATACATTGCAGCCCATTGAGTTATGTAACCAGTTGAAAGCGCTTTCCACCATTGGTTGTCTCTCACTTCGACGATGTTTTTGAATATCACTGTGGTCTCGGAGACATATGCGAGCCTGTGTTCACTGTCTCCCCATGTCTCCTTGTCGTTTGGATTCACGGGAAGAACAAAAGAAGCTGCGTTTCTGTACTTCTGAAGCTGATAGCTGCAACAACACACACAAAAAATAAAACCCTAATCATTACTTAAGAAACAAGTTTCCTTTTTAAAACTTTTATCAGAAACAAAACACATGACTCTATAGCTCTCACAAAGATCATCATCCCATGGACGTTACTTGATCTGCGGATTTGAATCAAACCTAACCATAATTTTAGTTTTCGGTTTAGAGTTCGGTTTAGTTCAGCATTAAAAACAGTTATTGGATCAGTTTAACAATTGGTTAGTTTCATTTTCAAAAAAAAAGTTAGACCAAACCATATTGATTTTAATCAAATTACAAACCTAACTAACCCAATTTTTTAAGTGAGCTAACCAAAATAACCGAATTTACATGAGTTTCTAATCAATTTAATTGAAGATCATCATCCCATGGACATTATTAGGCCTGCTGATTTGAAATGAACATAACCGAAATGTTGTGTTTCAGTTCAATTCATAGTTCAGTTCAATTCTTTTAATTTCAAAATATTCGGTTATATGTTCATCATTCAGTTTTTTTATAACAAATCAAAATAAATCATACCCTACAAATTCTAACCAAATTCTAGAACAAGCTACCAAATTAACCAAAATTTTAAATCTAACTAACCAAAATAACCGAAATTATCTGAATTTTAAAAAAATTTAAGTTAAAATATAAATAAAACCATAAAAATCAGTTAAATTTGACAAAATTTTCACAAACCGAACTAAACAAAAACCAAACCAATTTTTTTTATTCAATTCAGTAATATTTTAGATGAACCAAATTAACAATAAACCGGATTACTCAAACCCGCAAGGCCTAGACGTTACTGCAATACTAACCTCAAGTGAAGATCCTCCCCAGTAGCGAACGTGAACGGCTTCTCAATAAACAACGCTTTAACAAGCTCCGCCGACAAGAACCACGAGCTCGACAAAAAATCAACCTGAAGAATCCGATCCAACGTGATATCATACGCCGGATCAGGCAAGTACAACCCCGCCTCCTTCGACCTAAACTTCCTATAACTCGGAAACGTGAAATCCTTCTGCCGGAACGGCAAAATCCTCCCGATACTCCCTAGAACCGAGTTCTCATACTTCTCGGTCCCCGCGACGTGCGCGAGCACCTGAAGCATCTTCTTCCCTGGGATCATATCGTCGTCGAGGATGTAAACCAGATCGGCTTCGGTCTGAAGCGCGATCTGGAACCTCCCGTAGTATTTGAAGTCATAGTTTGA
>JABAYD010022156.1:0-16431 GCA_014822095.1 Diplotaxis tenuifolia
AAATTTTCTCTTCCTTTCAAAACCGACGAACGTCTGTGCCGTGCGAGATTGAATCGCGTCGCGTTTTTTTCATTCTACAGTTTTCTTTCTTTTTTTGCCCTTTCGTTTTCAAACGAACAAGACACACCAGCTGCAAAGGCCATTTGCGTTAGATCTAACGAGAGAGAGAGAGAGCGACGTATAGGTGTTTCAAGCAAATTATAAACGCACCTAGGAGATTTTAAAGACGCGACGAGCAACTCGATTCCTGTTCGATCGATCGAAGGTATGTTTTAGCTCAATTTGTTCTGGTATTGCGGCTTTTGATTTTAGCTTATGTGTGTGTGTGTGTATTTCTATTTAATTTTTATAATCCTATGCCACTATGGTGTCGGTGCTCTGTGATATCATTACAAGTTAGTGAGATTAACTTTTGATTTTGCGTCATCGTCAGAAGGTACAAACCATGGTGATCCAGCCTTGGTGTTGATCCAATTAATAGCCATTGTGGGAGCAAGAGTTGAGTGAATCAAATGGATAAGAAAAAGAACCGTGGCGATCCACTCGCTGCTGGGCGACAGAAGGTTAGTTTCACTTTCTTTAAGCTTAGCTCTCTTAGAATTTAGGTATATTTCCTTTATTATCGACATATGTGTCAGTGATGAGAGAGGACTCAGTTTATAGTAAAGAAGGAATAATTGATAGCCTGGTTTCTTGATATCGCTTATAAATTTGGTTGCTTGTTTTTTTTTTTTCTTGTGTTGGTTTCATCGCTAAGTTTCTTGACTTCCTTTTCAGCTTCAACAATTTCGTCAAAAGAAGGCTGGTAAAAACACTGAGCATAAAAAGGACCACAAGGGCAGTACAAGCGAAGGAAAATCCTCCAAAAAATCTGGCAAATCTGAGAAGCATGAGCCTAAACCTGACACAAGTGCTGCCAGTGACGAGGTAGAAGCTCCGTCTGATGTGGCTGCAGGAGGAGCTTCATCTGATGTGAATGTTGGTGAGGAGGTTGTTGATCCTCCACAGACTTCTGAAAATGCGGCAGCTCACAAGGATGTTTCAATCGATGCTTCATCATCAGAACTTGATGCGCTTCAGCCAGGAAACACCACATCAACTTCTGATACTGGAGCTGGTCTGAGAAATGAAGCTGGGAATTATGAAAATGATACCAGCGTACCATTATCCACGGAAGAAGAGAATGTTAAGAATATCGATATTGGAGCGGCTGGCACCGTGGATTCTTTGGCATCTGACCCCCCAGATACTGAGAAGGGAGTTACACATGGCGATGCATCTATTACTGCTGAGGGAAATGTAGGGGAGGGGCAAGGAGTTGAAGTTGAAAGTGGGCCTGGGAATGTGGAAAAGCAGGATCATCCATCCTCTCTGCCTGAATCTATGCCTGATGTTTCCTTGATTCGTGCAAGGGGAGATCAGGTTAAAGATGTAGGTTGTTCTCTCCTCTTTTCAGTCACTTTATTTATTTTTCTTCATTTATTGGAGGAAAGAGGGTAGTCGATTGCATGCGTCCTTTTGTTGTGTAATTCAATTCTCATTTGTTTCTGGGTAGGGGCAATGCAGGAAGACGATGGTTCACACAAGGAACAGTTTTCTGAATCATCTGCACAGGCAGATGTGGATTCGATTGCATATGAAGAAAGGCAAAAAAGTGTTCCAGCCATTGTGGATTCTTCTGTTTCCCCTTCTCACTTTTCAGAGGGATCCTCAGTTGCATTTGATTCAGCTGAACTAGAAGGAAAAACTAGTGAAGTTAGAAGCCAGAACATTGGGGAAGCTGCAGAGCTTAATGAAGAGAAATCAAAGGCATCTATTGGTTTTCGTAATAACAGAGATCACGTGCCGTCGACTGAACCTAAGGAAAGCTCTATTGCAGATGTGGCTAGTCAGCTGCAAATGCCTTCTGGAGAAGTTTCTGCTGCTCTTGTTGATGAAGGCCGCTCAGTTAGCTTCTTACAGCTAATGGCTATGGTACAGGGACTTGGACAAGATGAATTTCAAGTGTTGTGCAATGCAAGAGAGGCTGCTTCCAGTACTGAGCCAGGAACAACTTCGTTGGAGAGATTAAGAGAAGAACTATTTGTTTCGAGAACCATGGAAGATATACTCCATGTGCAACTCATAGAACAGTCTCATCTACAAAACGAGGTTGATCATCAGCATAACCAATTGGAAGCTGAACTATCACAGCTTCGTGCATCGTATAATACGATGAAAGAGAGGACTGATTCTCTTGTAGAGGAACTTTCAGATTGTCAGTCTAACCTCTACGCTGCTACAAGCTCAAATGAGAAACTCAAGAATCAGCTTCTTAATGCAGAAGCACAAGTGGAGAATTTCACTTCTAAGATGAATGAGTTGCAGATTAGCTTTGAGAAGTCCTTATTGGATCTATCTGAGGCGAAAGAGAAGTTCATCAATCTTCAGGTGGAGAATGATACGTTGGCTGCAATTGTTTCTTCTTGGAATGATGAGAAAAAGGAACTCCTTGAAGAACAAGAATCCAAGAACGATGAGATTAAGCATCTTTCATCTGAATTATGCAATTGCAAAAACTCAGCGGCTATACTAGAGGCAGAAGTTGAGCGATTGGAAAAAATAGTTGGTCCACTGACAGATGAGAAGATAAGTCTTGCCGAGGAAAACTATAATGTATTGGGTGAGGCAGAGAAGTTAAAGGAAGAATTGGCAAACTGTAAGACTTTGGCCACCTTGCAAGAAGTGGAAAATTCAAACAGAAGGGAGATGCTTTCATTGCTGAAAAGCCAGCAGACTAAGCTTGAAGAGGATAATCTGCATCTCACAGAAGAAAATGAGAAAGCACATCTAGAAGTGAGTGCATATCTGATCTCGGAGATTTATCTATTGTCTGAGTTTGCCAATCTTAAGGAAGGCTATTCTTTGCTGAATAATAAACTCTTGAAGTTTCAAGAGGAGAAGGAACATTTGGTTGAGGACAATGATAAACTTACGCATGAGCTCTTTATTCTTCAAGAGCGTATGTCTACCGTACAAGAAGAGCGGAATCGTCTAGCAGCTGAGTTAGGGGAAGCAAAAGCGCGACTTGATAAATTGGCCGAAGAAAATACATCTCTGAGTAGCAGCATCCAGGTAGAAAAAGCTGGAATTGTAGACACTAGTAAAGAGGATGCTTCAAAATTGATCAACCAGGAAATATCTGAAACATCGGGTAGAATTCTAGATGTCGGGGTTACAAGCAACCAGAGTGTACCCTTTGTTGAATATACCTGCGAAAGTCCCGGGACACAGGAAACAAGTTTGGAGGAGGTAATGGACGCTTCTTCTGGGTTATCATCCTTGAACAAGAATCTGGAGAAGGGGGAGAAAATGATTCAGAACCTTGAGGAGGTAATTAAGCAGATCCTTACCGATTCTTCACTGAGTAAGTCTAGCAATGAAGCTGACAAGCCAGAAGTATCAAAATTGATTCAGGCTTTTGAGTCAAAGGGGCAGCAGAAAGAACAGGAATCTGAAAAAGGACAGTTAACTGGTGATCAGTCAGATGCATTTGTTTCAGTGGATGTGCAGATTAGAAATTTGAGAGACTTGCTTGATCTGTTAGTGCTGAATGCTAGGAAGGCTGGTGTACAATTCAATCAATTAAATGATGACCGGGCAGCAACAAATCAACGACTCGAGGAGTGTAATGTCGAGCTTGCATTTCACCAGGGTCACGTCAATCTTCTGGAGGCAGATAGTATTGAGAATAAGATTTCGTTTGAAGTTTTAAAAAGTTATTCTTGTGAGCTGCAACACAAAAATCACGAACTAGAACTTCTTTGTGAATCATTAAAACAGAGAAATGATAGTATCGGTCTAGAAAACACGGTGCTCACCAAGAAGCTGAGTTCTTGCTTATCAAGAATTTATGAGCTTGAAAATCAGCTGGAAAGCTTACAGAATAATTTAAGCAGCATGTTGACGTCAATGGAAGAACAGTTAGTCGCCTTGCAGGATGAATCTCTAAAGGCAAGGATGCTAGAACATGAATTGACATCATCAATATCTCAGTTTGGTGATGCAGTTGTGAGACTTGATGATTGTTTACTCAGATCTGGAACTGCTGGAGCTCACATTGGCTTAGATATGACCAAGCACTTGTCAAATTCTGTTGACATGGCTGTGAAGGTGATTGACGACCTGGAGGAAAAACTTGAAGTTGCTTATGCGAAGCATGAGTCCTCCTCAAACAAATATGAAGAGTTGACGCAGAGTTTCAACACTTTGCTTGAGAAGAATGAATTTGCATCTGCTTCAATGCATAAGCTCTGTACTGACCTGACGAAACTGATTACCGAATCATGCGGTTCTGAGGAGATGGCCAAACTTAAAGTTGAAAATCTTGCTGTGTCTGATCCTTTTAACGATAGTTATTGTGAGAATCTGATTGAAGCTGTGCGAAACATTCTATCTGAGAGGCTTGAATTTCAGTCGGTTATTCATAAGCTACAGTCGGACTTGTCGAGTAAAACAGACGATATGGAGGAACTGACGCAGCGAAGCCTTGATCCCACTTCACTTGGAGACTTGGTTGAGAAAGTTGAGGGTGTTCTGGAAATTGAAAGTGGTGGAATTAGTTTTGAATCCCCTAGTTTATATGTGGAGTTTCTGGTTTCCCAACTTGTTCAGAAGTTTATAGAGGCCGAGGACATGGCTAATCTCACCAGAAAACAGTTAGAGGCTAAGGAGAATGAGCTGATGGAGATCCAAGAGAGTATACTGCACCATAAAGCTGAAATTGATGGTCTCAGAGAAAATTTAAGCCAGGCAGAAGAGTCTCTTGTGGCCGTACGATCTGAGTTACAAGAGAGATCTAATGAACTTGAACAATCAGAACAGAGGTTATTATCGACTAGAGAGAAGCTGAGCATAGCTGTTGCAAAAGGAAAAGGTCTGGTTGTTAACCGTGACAATCTCAAGCAGTTGTTGGCCGAAACCTCTGCTGAGCTTCAGAGGTGCTCAGAGGAATTGAGTTTGAAGGACGCAAAGCTTAAGGAAGTAGAAGTAAAACTTAAGACTTATACAGAAGCAGGTGAACGTGTGGAGGCATTAGAAACTGAGCTTTCTTACATCCGAAACTCAGCTACTGCTCTTCGAGAATCCTTCCTTCTCAAAGACTCTCTGCTTCACAGAATTGAAGAAATTTTGGAAGATTTGGATCTCCCAGAGCATTTTCATGCTCGAGATATACTCGACAAGGTGGAGTGGCTAGCAAGATCAGCTAACGGCAACTCTTTACGCCCCTCTGATTTGGATCAGAAGGGTTTTGATGGAGGTGCTGGATATGTTCCCTCTGAACCCTGCAGGGAGGATGGTCAAACTGGCACAAGTTCTGAGAATAACTTAAGGATCAAATTCGAGGAACTCCAAGGGAAGTTTTATGGGTTGGCTGAACAGAATGAAATGCTGGAGCAGTCCTTGATGCACAGGAATAATTTAATTCAGAGATTGGAAGCGCTCCTAGGGAATATTGATATGCCTCTACAGCTAAATCCCATGGAAGTGGAAAACAAGATCGAGTGGCTTGCAAGTACAATATCCGAGGCTGCACATGACAAATATACTCTCCAGCAGAAGATTGATAACCTTGAAGTCTACTGTCAATCAATAAGTGCTGATCTGGAAGCCTCACAAAAGCAAGTAAGTGGCGTGGAGGCAAATCTTCGATCTGTTGATAATGAGAGGGTACATCTTTCTAAAAGACTTGAAACTCTGAATGGGGAGCAAGATAATCTTTCTGCGAGGGCCAATCACCTTGAAGTTAAGAATGAGGAACTGAAGAATCAAGTTAAAGATCTGCATGGAAAATTGGTTGAGAAACTTGGGAATGAAGAACAACTTAAGACTCTTGAAGGAGATCTATTGAGTTTGAGATCCACGATTAATGATGTTATAGAGGAAGATGGCTTGCAAGATTTGTCTGTAGCAAGTAATTCTGAGACCTTGGATGTACTTCTGAGAAAGCTGGTAGAATATTATAAGAACTTGGTTAAATCTAAACGTGAAAGAGATGATAGCTTCTGTGAAACTCGTCCATCAAATGCTGATGTTAGAAGCGGAGAGTCATTGGGTACACCTGAAGCAACGTCTCATGGACACCATCCTGGATTGGCTGATTGTAATATAGTCGAAGCAACAAGTAGAGACATAACAGTTGTAGAGTCACCTGATGTAGCTGCCCTAACAAAAGATCTGGATGAAGCATTGCATGTTCAGAGGGTAGCAAGAGAAGAAAGGGATTTGTACATGGAAAAACAGCAAACATTAATTGCTGAAAATGAGGCACTTGGAAAGAAAATAATAGAATTGCAGGAGCTCCTTAAACAAGAAGAGCAGAAGTCAGCTTCTGCAAGAGAGAAGTTAAACGTAGCTGTCAGGAAAGGGAAAGCTTTGGTCCAACAAAAGGATAGCCTGAAGCAAACTATTGAGGAGATGAACGCTGAGCATGGTCGCCTAAAATCCGAGGTTATTAGACGAGACGAAATGCTGTTGGAAAATGAAAATAAATTCAGGGAGTTGGAATCTTATGCTATGAGGGTAGAAGCCCTAGAGTCTGAGTGCCAATTGTTGAAAAATCATTTGCAAGAAACAGATAATATTTTGCAAGAAAGAAGTGATACGTTGAGCAAGACACTGAATGCATTGAATAGCATTGATATTGGTGATGAAGGTGACAGATATGACCCAGTTCTGAAGCTTCAACGAATATCGCAACTGTTTCAGAGTATGAGAACAGCTGTGTCTTCTGCTGAGCAGGAGTCAATAAAATCTAGAAGAGCAGCTGAGTTGCTACTTGCTGAGTTGAACGAGGTTCAAGAGAGAAACGATAGTATGCAAGAGGAGCTATCAAAATTTACGTATGAAATTCAGCAACTTTCCAGACAGAAAGATGCAGCGGAGGCTGAAAAAGTTGAAGCCATATCACGTTTTGAAAATTTATCAATGGTCAACAATGAGGAAAAGAAGGTGCTATATGCTCAAGTGCTGTCCGTTGGAACTAATGTGAACACTCTGAGGAAAATTCTCGCAGGTACCAACAGTTGCCTAGCTGATATTTTCACCATGAATATGGAGTTTCTGCATCATCTGAAGGTAAATATGGAATCATGTGCGAAGCAAACCGGTACTAATTTGTCTGGCTGGCCTCAAGTTAGTACATGGAATTTTGTAGACAAGGTACGTTCGAACCTTTCAACACCTTACTATGTAATACTTTCAAGGTTTCTCTGCAACTGACTGTCTCTGAATATTTTTTTCCCTTGCTTCTCAGGAAATCTTTTCACGCTTGAGTGCTGCCTTGTCCAACTTCAGCTTGCATGAAAATTCAAATGGTGGAAACATTACGGAAATTTGTGGTTCGCTCTCTCGAAACCTTGATCAGTTTGTGGCTGATCTTAGCCATCTCGAGGAGAATGTAAACAAGCACTTGGGATCATGGCAAGAACAGGTCAACACTGTATCCAACAACATTGACACCTTTTTCAAGTCAATAGGAACAGGAACAGACTCAGAAATTTCTGCTATGGGTGAAAAAGTTGCTTTGCTCCATGGAGCATGTTCAAGCGTGTTGGCGGAAATTGAAAGCCGTAAGGCCGAACTGGTTGGAAATGACAATTTCAACATGAGCCTCTATCATCAATTAGAAGAAGATTTTTCGTCCATGGAGTCTGTCAGGTCCATGGTAGATAGGCTATCGTCTGCTGTTAAAGAGTTTGTTGTAGCAAATGCTGAGACTGTGGAGAGAAACGAAAAGGAGATGAAGGTAATCATTGCCAATTTGCAAAAGGAGTTACATGAAAAGGACATCCAAAATGATAGGATGTGCAATGAACTTGTGGGTCAAGTTAAGGAAGCCCAGGCTGGTGCTAAGATCTTTGCAGAAGATCTTCAATCTGCAAGTGCCCGGATGCGTGATATGCAAGATCAGCTGGGCATTTTGGTGCGGGAACGGGACTCTTTGAAGGAGAGAGTAAAAGAGCTGCAAGAAGGGCAGGCCTCACACTCAGAATTACAGGACAAGGTGACATCGCTTAGCAATCTAGTAGCAGCAAGAGATCAAGGTCAAATTTTCAAACTAAACCTTTTCTTTTTTTTCCACCGTCACACATGTTAGCTGATACATAATTGCTTGCTAGCAGAAATCGAGGCATTAATGCAAGCGCTTGACGAGGAAGAGTCTCAGATGGAGGATCTGAAACACAGGGTTGCAGAATTAGAACAGGAAGTGCAACAGAAGAATCTAGATTTGCAGAAAGCTGAAGCTTCTCGTGGGAAGATCTCCAAGAAGCTATCAATTACTGTGGATAAATTCGACGAGCTCCATAATCTCTCTGAAAATCTTCTTGCTGAAATCGAGAAACTTCAACAACAAGTGCAAGATCGGGATACTGAGGTTTCTTTCTTAAGACAAGAAGTCACTAGGTGCACCAACGAGGCTCTTGTTGCTTCTCAGAAGGACTCTAAGAGAGATTCCGAAGATATCCAAAATGTACTGTCTTGGTTCGACACAATAGCTTCAGTACTTGGTCTAGAAGATTCACCTTCCACTGATACTCGCAGTCACCTAAACCTCTACATGGAGACACTTGAGAAAAGGATAGCGTCTATGTTATCTGAAACGGAAGAGTTACGGCTTGTCGGACGAAGCAAAGATTCGCTCCTGGAAGCTGAGAGGAGTAGGGTGGCTGAGCTCAGACAGAAAGAAGCAACTCTTGAGAGAATATTACATGAGAAGGAATCGCAACCAAACATGTCAACGTCAGAGATCGTTGAAGTGGAACCTCTGGTAAGTTTAGAGTTTATTGGACATTTCACCATCCCAGATGCTGCCTCAAAGCGATGACGTTTAAAATTGGTTTTTATTTTTCTCTGGTCTTGCAGATAAATAAGCGGACGACGAGTGGAGCATCGATCCCATCTCAAGTCCGGAGTTTGCGTAAGGGAAACAACGATCAAGTAGCCATTAGCATAGATGCAGATCAACCTGATCAAAGCCTACTTAGCTTAGAAGAAGACGATGATAAAGGTAAGTAGACTTGTCCCTTAATATCTATTTTAGTTAATAGCCTACACATTCTCAGATTCTCTTCATATCTTCACCTCTGTTTATTTTTTTTGCGGTTTTAGCTCATGGATTTAGATCACTCACCACGTCAAGAATCATTCCTAGATTCACAAGACCAGTGACAAACATGATCGATGGTTTATGGTAAGGTTCTCTCCATTTTGTTTGATAGTAATTCGTAGTTTCGGTCTAATGAAAGAATGACATTATTACTTTTCAGGGTCTCGTGTGACCGGACTCTTATGAGACAACCTGCATTACGGTTAGGCATAATGATATACTGGGCGATACTCCATGCTCTTTTGGCTAGTTTCGTAGTCTAACGAAAACTCTTAATCTACGTAAGCTCATTACTGACTTTTTTTTTCCCTTAAACCAGTAGCTAACAGTTGCTTCTCCATTGTCTAAAGCTTTAATACGTGTTTTGTTTTACATCTTTCACAGCTAGTTTCTCGCTATGGAACGGGTCAAAAGTGGTCACTATATGTTTTTGTTTGGTCTTGCTATATTCACTGTTTAGCTTTTATTAACCAAGCAAACGGTGGTTTCGCCATTTTTTATTGATCAGAATCACAAACTGCTCGACTTCACGACCTAATAAGAAATAGTTTTTATGTATTAGCTGTTGAAAAATAGTAGGCAGAGACCATATATAAAGTTACTCTTCTTTTTGTTTCATTGTCATCATTCTTTTTTTTTTGTCATCATTCTTGTGAACAATACACAGCAAAGTGCAGTATACAAGATCAGAATGTCACTATCTCGTTGTAACTCCAATAACTTCAATGTTCAGTTTGGAAATTCTGCATCATCTTCTGCTTCTTTGGTGTTTGGCTAATTCAATTAATTCAACTAAAGTGTAGTAATTGCATAAATTTGTGTGGATAATAATGTTGTTGCTTCCATGGAAGTTAATGTGGTTCCGTTCCCCAGCAAAAAATTCTCTAGGTGAAACCGCTGACCAGGTGTTCAAGTTTGTAAAGCAACAAGTACACAGGAAACAAAAGTTTAAATATAAACAATCTTAGGCCATGACCACAAATAATGAAGCCTACAGAAGTAAAAGAGACAAGATCATGATCCTAGTTCGGTCCCAAATCATCAACAAACCCACCACATTGAAACCAGTTTGGTCCCATCATTCATTTGATTGGTTATATAACCTCTCTCATCTTTCTCTGTAATACACACGCTTTATGTTTCTTCTCATTCTCTGCCGACACCTTTTTAGCACCACGTTTCTTCACTTTTCACCGACACTAAGATGAGAAATTCCTTAAGGCTCAGAAACCATTAAATGGTCTCTCTCTGTCTTTGTTTCATTCTCTAGTCAGAAACTGGTTTCTCGTTAGTTACTTTACAGTTACAGTCTCTGCAGGTGACTTGAAATTGAAATGGATCTTGTATTGGTTCAAGACAAAAAGCTTTTTTTTTAAAATGCCAACAACAACATGTTCCAACTTTACAGATATTGTATAACATTTATGAATCTCTTGCCTCTCACACTTCTATCCCTAACAATTGAGGAATCAAACAACATAACAAACAAACAAACATGAAAAGAAATTAATGCCTACCAAACTATGGTGTTCCAACAATCTCATTATAGAGAATAACCATTGAACATGTAAGATGAAATGAAGCTTCTCTGTTTCTTCAACTCATTTGCTCGCCTATGAGGTCAAGCCCCACGAGAAGAAACGTGACACCTTGGAACATCAAGAAGTAGAAATGCACTCCTTGAGCTGCCAACAGACTCCTTACCGCTGCAGTGAGCAAAAGAAAGGCTAACGCGAGCTCTTTGTGGTATATCTTGTTGATTTTCTTGACAGGTTTCTTTTGTTTCTGTTCTTCGAGTTGGTTCAGCTCCAAAAGCTCGCTGTCTGAAACTCCCCTAAGCAACTGCTTTGGTGTTTCTTTCTCGGTGATGGATAAGAGATCTGACTCTGATGATCTTCCAGCTTTCTTTGTGACTATCCATTCATAAGAGCTACCCAATTGGAATAGACCGGAGACCATGGCGTTGAACTTGGTGACAGACATTGTGTTCTCGAACAAGAGGTAAGGGACGATGAAAGGGAAGGATTTTGGAGATGGGAGGAGGTTGAGGAATGACATGAAGACAGGTATGTAGCAGATGACCCAAACGGGAAGCTCAGCTTCTGGAACAAACATTGTGAGTGGGAGGATAATGCAGAACAATGTGAAGGAGTAGAAAGGAAGTATGAGTTTCCTGAGAAGGAAGAACAGAAGAATCAGATTCGCCTTCTTCCATATTGCTATCTGCAAGAACAAAAGACTGATCAAAAACTTGAAACTTTGAAGAAGAAAAGAGTCTGTACTGTATACTTACCTTAGAGGTCAAGATTGCACCAAGACACAAGCGAAAAAGCTGCATAGGTCCTGAATGCCACCTGTGTTGCTGTTTCTTATATGCTTCATAGGACTCAGGAACTTCACAAAGAACCTGTAGATTGTAGATTGATCTCACTCCAGTTTAACATAATGGTTATATGAATAGGCCTATGATTGATAAGTAGTAGTAGTAGTAGTAGTTACCTTGACATCGTTAAGATAAATGAACTTCCATCCATGGAGATGTGCCCTAACTGCTATATCCATATCCTCAACAGTTGTTCTTTCAAGCCAGCCACCAGATTCCTCAAGTGCTTTGATCCTCCACACTCCAGCTGTCCCATTGAAACCAAAGAAGTTCAAGAACACACCACTCACTTGCTGCTCAACCTCAAAGTGGAAACAGAGATTAATGTTCTGAAGACGTGTCAACAAGTTCTCGTCTTTGTTCACAAAGGACCACCTAGCTTGAACCAAACCTAACTCTGGGTTATCCTGAAAGATATAATCACATCATCAACAAGCTAAAAAAAACTCTAATATATAATGAAACAGATGCTAATGGTTAATACCAACCTTGAAATGTGGAACTGTTAGTTTAAGGAAGTCTGGATTAGGTTGAAAATCCGCATCAAATATAGCTACAAACTCGTATGCTTCCACGTAATCACAGCTCATAGCTGACTTAAGGTTACCAGCTTTATATCCAGTTCTAACCAAGCGATGCCTGTAGATTATGTTGACTCCCTTTTGGCTCCATTTAGCAACCTCAGCTTTAATCAACAGTTGAATGCTTTCATCGTTGGAATCATCAAGAACCTGAACCAGGATTCTATCTTTTGGCCAGTCAAGTTGACACACAGCAGATATAGATTGTTCATACACCTGAAACAACAACAAGACCAAACATCATTACATTAATAAGGGTAACTGCGTGGGAGAAAGATCAATAAACATACCTCTCTTTCATTGCACATTGGTATCTGAACAAGAACCATTGGATACACATAACCACATCCCTCAGCATCATCATTACGAAACGGTTCCTCATCAAACCTCGGCTTGATTTTCTTAAACTTGATCCAGAAACACCCCAAGCAAAGAATCAAACGGTCTACAGACTGTATAAGGAACAGGACAATACAAAACTTGGAGAGAGCTTTGATTGGTGGAGCAATATAATCAGCTCTTAACCCTAACCAACCCACGTACACAAGATGAAGCAAGCTCTGGATCTCAAGCGTACTAGTAGGTATGTGAAGAAGACTAGGGTTTTCAAAATAATGCCATCCTCTGAAGTAAGCAACAATCTCAAACCCTAGAATCACCAAGGAGAGACCCAAGAAGAGCTTAATGGCTGTGAAAAGCCAACGGTCTCTTCCTAACCTCTCAGAGCCAAGTGGGTGAGTGAAGCTGAGACGTTTCTTGATGGCACCAAGGAGAGACCAGAAGACAGTAGCGAACCAAGTGAGACAACCAACGGCTCTGTGAGCTTTGAGGAGTAGAACCCAAGTGACTTGCTTTGCGTTCTTGCCTCTGCTCTTCTCCACTGGTCTGAAGGCTGAATCTGGACCTTCGATTTCGACAACGGAGTAGTTTGGGTTCTCCATTTTGACAACGACCGGTGTTCCTTTCCTCGTGTCTTTCGCCCACCAATCTGAAAAATCCAACCTTGGAGCCATCTCTGAGATGCAGAAAAGTCGGTGAATTTCTAAATGTGGTAAGAATCTGAAAACAAACCCAAATCTCAGAATGGTTAAAAGATTAAGCAAAACCCATTTTCAGGAAATTTCAAAATGGCACCTTTAGAGTGTGAATGAGTAAATCTTGAAGAAAGGAGGTAGCTTTGTAGGAGATAATGGAAGATAAAGCAAGACCCAGATCCAGGAAATCAGAAATCTAGTGACCCATTTTTGTTTTTTTTTATAAAAACCAGACAGAGAAGCATCCCACAGCTCAAACCCTCATTTATAGTGGACCTTTTTTAAGAGAATGACAAAGAGAGAGAGAGAGAGACGTGTGTTTGGTGAGAGAGTGGAGTGACTCAGAGAGCGATTAAAATACTTGGCTTAGAGAGAAAGAGAGTGAGAGAGGGAGAAGAAAGGTATATGTGAAGCTTGTGAGATCTGTCTTACACTTTCATGTGTGTGTAGGTGTTTTTATTATTGTTGCAGCTACTTAATTTTGATGGCTTCAGCATGCAAAATTCATCCCCTTTTTATCACACTCTTGTTACTTTCGCCAGCACTTGTCATGTCAAAAATAAAAATTTAGATCTTTGAGAAAATGAAATGAAATAATTAGAGAAAATGAAATGAAATAATTAGAGAAAATTTATTGATGAATGGACCATATATCGTTGTTCGGCAGATTTGAGATGAAGACAAATTCAAATTTGTGAGAGGAACTGCTTAGATTGGAACAAGTTTTAGAAGATACCAAAACGGTTCCAAGTGAATCATTCTACTGTTCCCACCGCTTCGTATACGTGTTCCTCATGTCACGTTCCATGTGCTTTCATTCATATTTGATTTTATAGTTTTTCTTGTAGAAATAATTTTCTTACATTGAGTAGTCCATTCAAGTTATATAATTATGTTTTGTAACAAGTGTCATCAACTTTAGAATTTTAACGAGAATGTTATGAAGACAATACAATATGGTGGCTTTCCCAGCTTTTTAACGGCCATTACTGATTAGTAAGGAGGAAAACATTTAGTTATGATCTTTGTGTGATTAATAAACAACGTACATTAATTAAACAAATTAGAGAGAGGGTCTTTTGTTAAACAAGTGTTAGTTGACTAATAGTGTAATACTAGTTGGAAAGAAACTTTCCGAATATTGCCACTTAATTGTGGGCCTTTTGTAAAACAAAAGTTAATGTAGAGTAGTGTGGTGTGTCCATGACAAAGAAGATGCATATTCAGAAGAATGATAATAACATTTTTTTTTTCAATTTGTAAAATTTGGAAAGTTTCAGCCATATGTTAGGTTACGCGAGTTACTTGTCGGTGGCGAATGGACATGCAGAACTCTGGAAGATAAGAATATACTTCAGCATTTTTAAGGTTTTTCGCTATACGATACCTAACGTTTTGCAAAAGTATTATATAAAAAAAACGAAAAGAAAAGTTAAAGCTAAAAAGAGAGAAGATTTTTTTAATTATAATGTTTAGCTGTAATTAACTTGGTGGATATTTGAATTTTATTTGGTACTAATAGCTTTGTTTTGTTTGAACCATCTACAAATGGGTACAAAAACTCGTGGTGATAGAGTAGTTGAACATTCATCATTTGGGGTGAAATGAAAGTTCGAATCCTTTTAATATAAAGTCAGTGATGATTGGTCAATGTAAGTAAATGACATGAAAAACTAGTTGTTTCAATAAACTACAGAATTGGCATGATTTTAATTTGATATCTAAGTATCTAGTAATATAACTATGACATTCTAGGTAAATAATAATGCACAAATTATTGGATGTGACACACTATATTTGATTTAGTGTGTGTGTTTAGAATATATCCAGCTTAGACCCGGTCCATTGATCATGCATACATTAAAGAGAACTTTTTAATTATGATATTCTTTGAAAAATGTTATTATTTCGTTCCACATAATTGCTTTACACTCTCTGCTTTAGCAATGTGCATTTATATTCATGATTGTAATTAGTGGCTACCATCATTCAATATTCATTTATTTGACAAAAGTTTTTCTTTTAGTTGATTACAGTTCTTATTTTGTAGCTGATTTTAAATTTTGCCATTTAGTCCAAAAGTATCATCCATGGTTCACTATATTTGAATTGTCTGACCATTACAAATTTAACTTTTGGTTATAAGTCTTCCAAAACATGTAGATTAGTACAATAACGTTGCTTCATCAACCTAAAAACATCGGTTCGTTCTGGATTTCGCCAACAACTATCCTCACAAAAGGAAACTAACCCCAACATGTTACATGAATGAGAGAATCTCTATATAGTGTAGGAGTTTTACAATTTCTATATAGTGTATGAGTTTTACAAATATAACTTTTTTGCACAATGAAATATCTGATGTCCAAACCGAATCATTTTTTGTGAGCTTTTAAACCAGTCAATAGCTTATAGCTGGTTTAGCCTTTTTCTGCCGGTACTTGGCGTAAGAGTACCACACACCACCAGCTCTGTTGACCACAAACCAGACACGTTCAAGCCATGTACTTCAAGACCACCCAAGAAGACAAAAACCTAGCGTCTAGGCAATCAAAGATAATAAGAGTGACAAAGTGATTGCTAAGACTTGACAATCAAGATACAAGCCAAATGAGAGATAGTATATACCCATTACTAACTATGGAACCAACGTCATTGAGGACACCAACGATGGTTGTAGTTAGTGCAGAGTTCACAATGGTGCAAAGAAACATTGTGAAGTTGAGTACAAAAGTCAACAACCTTCTGTGAAAGCAAAAAGGTCTTAGACAGGTTTCAGCCCAATAACAAAACCCATCTTGTGGTCCACTTAAAAACGTTGGGCCCAATTACGACGGTCAGCTCGTATAGGGTATAGCTTTTGACGGTCAAAAAATAATTAAAAAACTAATTAAAAATAGTAAACTCAAAATCTAGAGTAGTCTTTTGATGTATAGTGTAGACTGTCTGACTGTGATTGGTCATAGAAGATGGGAGTTTGATTTGATGGATGGATAGTGAGAGTTGCGTAAGAAAAAAGATTCACATCAGTTTTATTTTATTTTTATAGATTCGCTATACTATTTATATAACGTAATATTTGTAACAATGTAACGTCATCCATAAACAGAGTTTCCCTTCACTTTCCCCCCTCTCTCTCTATCTCTCTCTTCAGTCTTCACTGATGTACTGAACAATGGCGCTTCCTCCAAAATCCTCTCTGTATCACCTGAAATTTCGTACCGGAGACAAACCACTTCTGGTAACACACATATGAACTTTTGTTAGTGCTCTTCTGTGTTTGTT